>JAJJWW010017706.1:0-26083 GCA_023531295.1 Papaver armeniacum | reverse complement strand
GTGCGCTTTAGTAATTTTCTCTGGGGTGTCTCCAACATATTTCTGGTGTGCCTTTAACACATTTTTTTTTCGGGTTCCTTTAGTAATTTCTCCTAGGGGTGCAAATACCACTTTTCAAGCCAATTTTTCCGCAAAAAATTATTTCTCCAAAAACACATAGAAAGACACAAAATAAGTACAAAAATAGGTACTAACAAATTAGACAACTGAGATCAAATCAGACATAAAAATGTGTCTGGCACTAACCCAAACTAGAAGCAAAATGGTGTCTTCAAACAAAAGTGTTTAGTATTATTTATTCCGAGGATTTAGAGACTCCCACTGCTTTTGTTGAGGCCAACAAGGAACCAGTTTGGAGAAACTCTATTTGTGAGGAGATATATACTTTGGTAGAAAATGACATATGGGAGTCAGTTCATTAAAGGCCTGACATGAATGTTGTAGGATGTAATTAGGTGGGTGTTTAGATTAAAAATAAATACATATATGATTTTTGAGAGGTGTAAGGCCAGATTGGTGGCTAAAAGGTTTGAATTAATCAAGTTAAAGGTCTTGATTATCATAATACTTTTGGTCATATGGTCAAACCAACCACTATCAGACTTGTTTATTGCCCAGTTTAAAGGATGGACCATTACGCAACTTGATGTGAATAATGCCTTTCTTCATGGTTTTCTTGTTGACAAGGAGTTTCCTAATCATGTTTATGCTCTAAAGAAGTTTATTTATGATATTATAAGCAAGCTCCCAGGCCTGGTTTGAAAGACTCAGTCAGTTTTTAGTTGCTCAAGGTTTTGTCTCCTCTAAGACTAATACATCTCTTTTACAAGGTCACATCTACTATCTCTTTCTATGTCCTTATCTATGTTGATGATATCCTTATGACTGGTAATTCAATGTCAACTATTCAGTCTTTCGTTGTTGCTTTGGGTTCAGAATTTGTAACTAAGGATCTTTCCCTCTTCATTTTTTCTTGGGCATTCAGGCTACATATAATAGATCTGGTATTCATCTCAGTCACAATCCATATGTGCACAATTTACTTGAGAAAACCAATATGTCAACTACAACACCAATCTCTACTCCTATTGTTGTTCCTAACACTCACTCAACTTCATTTGATCTTAATGAGAAAATTAATCAGAGTTTTATCCAGCGAATTAGAGTTTCTTACACTATCGATCTCCCATCTTCTCATTTTCTCCCAATCTATTTCTTCACAATCTAAATTAAAGTTCTTTCTTTCGTCGTGATGTATCGCAAGAACCACTTAATTCGTAACCTTTGACACCGCTAAAACCACACTTCTTGATGTGTTATCACGACACGACCACTACAACTCTTCCTCCAGCACTGCCAAAACCCATACAGTGAAACCCCCAGGGGTAGGGTTGGACCGGGGAACATAGTTCAATACTAACTATGCTGCAAATTTTTATTTTTAATAAACCAGATTATATATTAAAATTAGGGAAAGTTATACACATAAATGTCTCAGCCCTTTATAATACCTTCAATAACCCTATATTTCAGACTATTATGAAGAGGACATGTACTACAAAAAAACACTCTTCTTACTCCTAACCCATTTTACTAGCTTATTTCACGATTTATAAAGGGGATACCAATATCACTCGGAGGTGATACCATTCCATATATGACAAACAAGTGTTAACAGATCCTGATCGTCAGATCACTCAATTAGTATCACCCACACTAATAATGGTATCCCTTTATAAATCATGTTTTATTTAGCTTTGTATTTACATACACTATCTTAATTGGGCCGACCGACCGGAGGGCCCAAAGGGAGGGAGTCCCTTTTATGACCATTTTTTTGTAAAATGAAACCTGACGCAAATGTGCAATTTAATAAAAATATTGGAAATGGTTTGGTGGAAGTCTTTGGGACCTGAAAAGCCCGAAATGCCCTTCCCTTTTAGTCTAATTATTATAACTCCTTATTATCCTATTTTTTCAGGGGTATAATTATCAAGCAAATTAAAATATAACATATCTAAAAGTCCGTGCCTTGGAATTTACAAATTTTATCTCGTTGGAGACATTTTAAATAGATCTACACAATGAGTACAAACAACAATGTCATATTTAGAGTTTTTACAAAAAATTCGGAAGTGTTTGTCTTTTAGCCGCATTTTTCGAAAATCTATAATACAAAATAGAATGGGTTTTTGAGCCTTGGACGGTCGGAAAACATGTTAGAGATAAACATTGCATCCGATTGTCCCAATCTCATCCCAGCTAAAGACATCTGACGGATGTTAAAGTTGTAACCTCTTTTCATTATGAATATACTTTGAGTGGGTTCCCTCATAATTAGGATCATAAATAAAAACTAAATTAAATGTGAAAAAAATATTAAGATATTTAGTTTTGATTATCTGATTATTTGATTATTTGTTTTTACTTTATATTCTCCATCTACAAATAAAAAATATTTTAATAAATAAAAAACCAAAAAAAATCACAAAATCTCAAAATTTCAATTAAATCCACAAAATTAAGATACTCTCCATCCAATGGAGAACTATGCATAAAACATCAATTATTTAGAAAATTCATGATATCCACATGTCTTCTATTTAAATCATGCATCAAGCAAATTAAATTATAAGCAGAAAAAAAAGATACAAATCATTTATAAAGAAAAAAAATCATATAGCATGCCAAGATGAGAAAAAAATCAAAGCATTTTTATGAAGAAGTTTGGTGCGAAGAATCACAACTACCATTTTTATTGCTATGAATCAACCCCTTCAACTGATAAATATGTGCAAAGAATCAAAGTTACATAATGGGTTTCTCAAGTTTTCTCCTCAACCGCGCATTGCAAATATGATATACAAAATCATTGTATCTGCCTCTCCATAATTTTCAGTAGACATTAGATGGGAAATCCTGAATGGATTCAAAATCCATTCAGTTTAATCTTCACCACTTTAGAATTTGGACGGTTTCATTAACTTATGTGGAGTGAAAATCAAAGACGTGGAGGGGACCGATGAAAATCTGAGGGAGGTTGTTAGTTTTGAGAAAGCCAGTAATTTTAAGGAAAGGAAAATAGAGGCTCGCGTAAATTTTGAGCTGAAATATCGTCCAAATGTTTATTTATTTTAATACTCCCTCCATCCCAAATTAATTGAGCTATTTGTAGTTTGCACAATTATTAAGGCAAGGAGAAAAGGGGAGTATGTTTAAGTATTTTTACAATTATACCCTAATGGATAATAATTAGTAAAACTTAGAAATGATTTATCTCTTAAACTATACCACGTTTCCTATACTTTATACCGTTGAAAAACATTTTAAAACACCTACGTAACGGATATAAACATGGCTATCAAATTATACATATTTTTTATAGTAACAATAATCAATTAAAAGGGTAGTTTTAGAAATACCCTTTCATTAGTGAGATAGCTCAATTATTTATGGGACAAAATTTAAAACCAATTAGCTCAATTAATTTGGGACGGAGGGAGTAGCTTCTACGCATCACATATGCCGACCTTTTATCACTCTAAATTTTCATATTTGAATTTTGGAATGATAGGGAAAGCGGATGTATGGGTAATGACATATACATGTACACACCATCTGAATTGATCCCAATTTTTTTATATTAAGAACTGATAAAAAATGTGGGATTTTCCATAATTAGAGGATACATAAGAGCCAACTATATTGCCCCTAGAGGCAATAATTAAATTAGATAATCCAATTTTACATTATCCATTTTCTCTTTTTTTTTTTAAACATTATTAGAACACGATGTAATAGGTGATTTTGGTTGCGTTCAGGGTTCACCATGTCATTAGATAAAGGTTGCAACGAGTGTCGTTACGGCACATGTTATCTCTAGTTAAATACATAATCATTATGCAAACCACCACAAAGAATGCATAACACATCATCATCCATTTTTTGGCTTATGCATCAATTAATTTTTCGATGCAACTAATAAAACGATATACTCCCTCATTCCAAAAAAAATACTAATAATTATACTTTTTCTTTTTTTTCTTCCAATTTAATTCTACTAGTTTCTCACTCGTGCGATGCACGGGCCTGTTCTTTGCTAATATCATTGTAAATACTATAATCAAAACTAGTGACAAAACACCTAGGTGACCAACTTTGTGGTACAAAAAATCCGGCCATATTATTTTTAATAAATTAAAATAGTTTCAATCAAAGTGGCACAAAATCCCCAGGCCAAACACTAATGAGCAAATTTAGTTTTGTCTGAATTTGTAATTTCCAAAACTGACCTTTGGTATAAATTTAACTGTTTCAAAGAAATCTGTGGCGGAAGAAAACAAAAACAGAAAATCGAAAACGAGTTCCAGTTCCAGCGAAACCAGAAAACGAAAACGAGATTTCCTTTCCGGCGAAATCAGATTCACATCTTCTTCTTCTTCGTTTTTTCAGTTCCAGATATTAATTCAAATAAGAAGAATCATCTTCTCCTGATTTCAATTCAATTCATAGAGTTTTTTTTAGGTTAGTACTGATTCAATAGGTTACGACCAGCTACGGATTCAGAGATCGGGTGTTTAATCGAAGAAGATTGAGAGATTTGGTGTTACAACAAGCTACAGATTCGGAGGTGTTTATCTATTGATCATCTTCGTGTTTAATCGTAAGAAATTGATCATCTTCGCCTGAATTTTCTTTTTCTAGTTGAATTTATTTTCTAGTGAATAAATTGAATTGACATGTTCTTATCAATAAACGAATAAACCGAATTGATGATTTTCATATGATTTCTTATGTTGATGTTCTTATGAACGATTTTATCTATTTTGAATGAACCTTTTTATGATTGTTATGAAATTCATCTTGTATTTTGTTGTTGTTGTTGATAAATTTGGTGTGTAGTTAGAAATCCCACACTAAACATCTTCCAAAGATGAATAACAATATATTTTATTAATTGTTTTCTCGGAAATCTTTGTAGAAACTTAAAGAGATTACAATCACTATTTTCTCTCTCCTAATGACTTGCTTAACAATTCAGAAAAGAATCCCCCTGGGTAATATTTCTAGTGAATAAACGCGAAATCCTAAATATCGATGTTCTTCATCAATTTAAATTATTTACTAATTTATTACGGCTGAGAACCAATATTTAAAGTGCTTCATCTTTATCTCGCGATTGTTCATTTTTACTTGTTTTGTTTATGTACTTTATTACAGACTCTTTCTTGACACGTCTCTTTTCAACCATTCTCCCATCTCGCATTAAATGCATTTGTTTTCTCGAGAAATTCTCTTCTCTATATATAGCTTTCTTACCCTTCTCTTTTTCTCTTTTATTTTCCTTTACTCTCTCTCCTTCCTCGATTTGTCCCCGCTATCCTAGAATCTTCAACTCTCATCTTTCACTTGGTTGATGTTCAAAAGAAATTACGGGAAAAGGGTTTCACTTTATCTACCATTCCCAATCAAGGATCTTCATCTATTCTTTTACTCGAAAATATCATCAATGTGATGATCATAAAATCATAGTCTCGTGGGTCAACTCCTCGCGTGACTCCCCATTCCTCTCGTATAATCCCGAGTTGCCATTATTCTATGAAATTCTTGCTCACGAAATTCTCATGATCCGTTTAATTTTCGCAAATCGCGGCGTTTGGTAAAGGATCTTTATATCCTAATAATGTTAGGGATCCCGAGTTTGTAAATTTACAAATAGTTAACAGAAGCATCTCGTTGGGGTGCCTGGACCGAAAAAGAATGATAATGTTGATGCGACAAAGCGCTAGGATGAGAGATGGTGGGTTGTTCCTTTTATTTTTGAGTGGACCTTACATCGCAGTTTCACATGTTCTCCACGATCCTTGGGAATTTGGCCCGAGGAGACAAAAGAGGTCTAAAGCCGAATGAATAAGAAACATTTTCTTTTGTTATTTTAAACAATATTGTTGCCTCTGTTTCTTATCTTCAATCGAAGGGTTGAAGTTGAAGAGGCCGAGGCTTGAAGGCTACTACAGCATGGATAAAACTAGTCCTCTCGCATTTTGTGTAAAATCAAGTTGCAATAAACCATTGATTCTTTATCCTTGCGTCCCATTATTGCTCTCTGCAGATCATTGCACAAATATGTATATTTTGCGAAAATAAAGTCTCACACATTTGCGTCTTTGAACTTATCGAATGGAGGGTGCGCCTTATCATCTCCCGGGTTGCCCCTTCAAGAGGCGTTACAAGACTAGCTCCTCCCATCCTTTAACAAAGCTATCTTTTTCTTCATGTGCCATTGTCAAGAGTCCAAGACTCAACCGTGTACCTCGCGCCTTGGTCAATCCCATGGAAGAGACCCTGGTCGTCCAACCGGTATAACCTTATATAGTTGAAATCCAAGGTATCTCTCCCAGAATTTTCTTTTTCCAGGAGCTAACCTTTTCACCGAGCCATGTCAAGAGATTTATATGACGCACTTTCTTACATTTGCCTCTTACGAAATATTCGCGAACTAGGTGTACGCCATAAAGGTTCGTCCCATTCACTCACTCATTCATTTTTGTTAATTCACTAATCATTCATTCTTGATAATTTCATGTTGTTTTGTTTATGCAATAAAACATTCTTTTTCAACTCTTGAATAGAATTTTTTTAACAAGCTCAAAAAGGTAAGAAATCGAATTTGCTTTCAAGTTGAAAATTGCGATTAAACATCTTCATAACTGAATTTTCTTTTTTCTAGTTGAATTTTGATTTTCTAGTGAATAAACTGAATTGATGATGTTTTTATCAATAAATGAATAAACTGAATTGATGATTTTCATATGATTTCTTATGTTGATGTTCTTATGAACGATTTTATCTATTTGGAATGAACCTTTTTATGATTGTTATGAAATTCATACTGTATTTTGTTGTTGTTGCTGATATTCACATTTGGTGAAATTGTTTTTTGTTTCATCATTTGTTCTGTAGATTATGGATTCTGTTCTCGCACTTGTATGTCACAAAGAAGATTCTTTAACTTTTCGTATTGGCCTCCAAGAGTCTTTTGCTAATTTGAAGACTAGTATATGCTCAAGTTGGTGTGAATTCTCTCCTCCTTCTATGGAAATTTTTCACATGGTTGATGATCAGCAAAAGGTCATTCATTCTGATTTTGATCTTCAATCTTTGGCTCTATTTAGTCTGTATAATAAAGAAGGAATTATGGAGTTACACGTAAGTCACAAAGCTGAGTGTTCTGGTTCAATAAGTTCAGGAATTATAGCTTTTGATGACCAGCCACGGAGTTCTGGAATTATACCTTTTGAGAAGCCACGAATTGATTGTGATGTTCTAGATAAAATTAAGGAACCGTTGAAGTCTGCTCACTGGTTACATCTTTTTGAAGGAATTGAACAGTTGTTTCCGGGAGGTGTTCAACAAGTTCGTTGTGATTTACAGAAGTATCACACAGCAGCCGGTTATGAATCCAAGATATACAGGAATGAGAAGTTGAGGATTGGTGCATGTTGTGCTAATAAGAAAGAGGAGAAATGTAACTGCATTTATATGATGTGTCTGTTGATGGTATTGTAGGAAGTCCTTTTATTTTCAAGGAACTAAATAATCACCATACTTGTGTTGGTGGATTTGTTAACAGACCACATATATCGAAGAAACTAGTTAGTAGCTTGATTATTGATGAAATTAAACAGGATCCTAATAAGAAAACTAGGCTTATTATGGAACAGTTTACGAGAGAATACGGCTTTGACATTAGTCGTTATTATGCATACTCAGGGAAGAAGCATGCACTGAATACTACATGGGGAGAGAACGAGAAATCTTTTATGTTCTTGAACTGGTATAAAAACAAGTTGATTGAAACCAATCTTGGATCTCACGTGGTTTTGGAAGTTGAAGAAGGTACTCAAAAATTTCAGAGGATGTTTATCTGTTTTGAAGCTTGTAGTCGTGGATTCAACTTCTGTCGTCCTGTATTATTCGTTGATGCGGCCCACTTGAAAAGCAAGTACCTTGGTCATATGATGGCAGCAACATGTCTAACCGGAAATGATGGTAAGGTTTTCATCATTTTTTTTTATGTTGGTTTCATCATTTTTTTTTTTTATTTTTGGTTTCATCATTTTTATGTTTGGTTTCATCATTTTTAATTTTAGTTTTCATCGCATCTTATGCTTGTGTTATGCTTTTTGTTCATGTTACAGAAATCTACCCTCTTGCTTATGGTGTGGTATCATCGGAGAATGAAGCGAACTGGAAATGGTTTTTGGAAAAATTTGAAGAAAGTCCTTTCTCCTTTGCGACCAAAGCTTACTTTAATTTTGTGAGTGATCGAGGTATTGGATTGGTAACTCAAATTCCTGTTGTATTTCCCGAGGCTTTTCATGGTTGGTGCTACTGGCATATGGAATGCAATATCAATACATGCTTACCAAAGAATTGTAAGGTTTATAACAAATATGTATTGGGACTGTTTAAGAAATGTGCGTATGCTTCAACTCATAAAGAATTTACAGAGAATTGGGTTAAGTTGAGAAAGGTTAAAAATCAAAAGTTACAAGACTATCTAAGTAAGAGCTCCTGTTGATAAATGGGCAAGTTTTTTCTTTAAGGGTAGACGATATGGTAGGTTGTGTTCAAATATTGCTGAGAGTTTCAATGGTTCGGTTGTTGAAGAGAGAGAGAAGCCTATAGCCATCATGGTTGATGAGATCAAGGTCAAGCTTATGGACCAAATGTGTAAACATCGCGAGGACTCTGGTAACTTAATGAATTGGCGTCAAACTCTATGTCCAGAATATGAAGCTCTGCTCCACGACAAAAAGATGCATGTCTGTAACTACCAAGTCACCAAGTCGTCGGAATATGTATTTGAAGTTCATGCTACATTAACACAGACAGTCGATTTGAAAAGAAAAACATGTTCTTGCAATCGTTGGCGTATTGACGGTTTCCCGTGTGCCCATGCTGTCCATTGTATCATGGTGAATGGAGAAGATCCTTACAAGTATGTTGAACACTACTTTGCAGTAAAGTTCTACCGAGAATCATATAAACATGCAATCAATCCTGTTCCCACAGTTGAAAAGCCCGTGACAGTGTCGCCGAAATCGATGGTTTTTGGTCCGAATAATGGACCACAACCAGGACGTCCATCGAAGAAGAAGAGGATTCCTAATACAGGTTCAGTTCCCGATAAGAAGATGAGAACCTCTGGTTCCTGCAAGGTTTTGACCACCCATAATAAACGGACATGCCCTTCTCGTCAGATTTCATTAGAAGTTCTTGTATCGAAATTAACTTTTATCTTTCGAATATCATTTGTTTTTAATTTAAGATTTCATGAGAACTTGTTGTGTTGAACTTGCTTTTATCTACTATTTCAGATTTCAGTAGATTTTTTCTTTAGAAATTAATGCGCTGCAGTGTTTTCATTCTATAATTTGCCTGAGAATAAACAAGTTTAAGCTTTTGTCAGATTTTCTGCAGGCATTTTTGGTGGAACCAAAATAGGTTTCATCTTATTTTTGGTGTAACCATTTTTGGTTTCACCATTATTTTACTTTCACTTTTCTTCTGCATCTTTGACAATACAGTAGATGATGTTGTCTATTATTGATTGCGTTTACATCGTATTTCCGTAGACATAAGCTTTTAAGAGACTACAACTGAAATTAGACGAAATTTATATAAACTGTAATTTGTCATCATGAAAATTACTCGATAACCATTTCAAAAGTACTTTAAATTTCAACTAAAACTGAATGTGCAAGAAGAACTGTATATAATCATTACAATTACTCGATAACCATTTCAAAAGTAATTTAAACTTCAACTAAAACTAAATGTTCAAGAGGACGGGCACGACATGCGAGTATTATTCTATATTGTCAAGGAGTATCTTCAACGCCAAATTTGGTCTCATATTATGCACCTTTTCTCGTATATCATATGTAGACACGTTTCCTTTCAAGAGGCTCTTCATGTAATAGCAAACATGCAGGCCACAATCGTTCCTGAAAAACCAAAACAATGTCTCAATTGTTACAAGTGACCAATATGTAAAGCATTTGGTTTCTAACTTTTTACAAGTGAAAAACCACAATAGCTGAGAGTGTTCTTATATTAGAACCAATATGTAAAGCATTTGGTTTCTAACTGTTTACAAGTGAACTATAAACTTCCAAACATAACTTACCCCATTTGTTCACAACATGTAGGGTTGTGCATAGAGTATGTTGTTGGATGACTTGTCTGCTCATCACGCGGGAGCTTTGCGTCGTGCTGTGCAAATGCTGATACTATACGTTGTCTCATGCTTTCAGCACTTTTTCTGCATTCTTCTGCTGTGGAAGCCAAGGAGTTGTAGTGATAAAATTCTCCGGTTTCCATATCAAAAGAAAGCAATGTTCAATGGTTTGCATCTCCAATTGTTGTCAGCAACGGAACGAACAAAAACTGCACGTTGTAATCCATGTTGTCGATGAAACCTTCTATTACATCACCACATTTCTTTCCCAGTGAGTGACATATCTGAAACAAAATACGAGATAAAAGCTTCTTAATGAGTTACAGACATGCAAGTTTGATAAAACCAGATTTGGTTCCATCAAAATTAACCATATAAACAACATCAAAATTAACCATTAGAGAATTTCATAGTACACTTACATAGGTAAATGTGCTTAGAAACACAACTCTCTTATACTTTGGAGAACCATCTTGTTTCAAATAATTTTTTGATGTTGTTTTGCAGCTTCAACATGTAGAACTAAATGATATCTCCTGCGACGTCACCTTTTCTCATCAAACTATCCATCATCTTCCCCGATATCCGTAATTGAAGATTTAAATGCTCCCACGCCGTTGACCTGTTAATTTTATTTTTAAAAATCTAGTCAATGATGGATCAAAAAAGGAGAAACAATACATAACTAGGAACAAAATGTTGATGAAACCAGTCTTGGTTTCATCAGTTATTTCCCACTTACCTTTCATTGTTCTTTCTGAAAAAATTGGTCACGAGGGGTTTCTGTTTTTTGTTGAGTTCCTTCAAGATCTTCAAATTATCAACTGGTTTCAACTTCACCCCCTGTACTTCCTGCACCTCCTTGTTCTCCTTGCACTTACGAGCTGTAACCTTTCTTCTTTTCACAGTGGTGTAATCCCGCATTCTGATAGGTGGTCCCAAATTCCTTCTGTCTTCCCTCATTCTAGTAATCATGTTACTCATCCTTTGTTCAGCACTGACTTCTCCCTGTCCTTGCTCTTGACTGTCACTCTGCAACAATCCTAAATCGAATCCAGGTTGTTCATTTTCTAATTCAATTAAATCCTTCGCCATTTTTACGGCTGAGTAGTAGTATACACTTCCAACATTTGGCTTTGACGACGAACAACCTTTCTTATTGTATTCGGATTCCATTTTCCTAATAACATATTCGTCAATCAGAAACTGAGTTTCGTTTTCTTCTTGTTCAATAATTTGCTTCGACGAAGAAGCTTTCTTCATTTCAGATTCCACCCACTCTGCCACCTTGATATCCTCAATGGTATTTGGAGTCAACTCAGTACCCTCTCCTTTCTGTTCATCCTCGGTGACTGGCTTCGATGAAGAAGCTTTCTTCATTTCAAATTCCACCTGTTCAGCCACCTTGATATCCTCAATGGTATTTGGAGTCAACTCAGTACGCTCTCCTTCTTGTTCATCATTGGTGACTGGCTTCGACGAAGAAGCTTTGCTCATTTCAGATTCCACCTGTTCAGCCACCTTGATATCCTCAACGGTATTTGGAGTCAACTCAGTACCCTCTCCTTCTTTTTCATCATCGGTGACTGGCTTCGACGAAGAAGATATGACCTGCTCTTTTGCTACTCCTTATATTTGTTTTAACAAATTTGTAAGGTCAACATCTGAAAAGACACTATTTAGAGTACTGGGATCTTCACCTATTACAGATTTGTGTTGATGTTTCGCATCTTGTTGTGTTTCTCCATGGGTTGAATCCTTTTCTTGTTCCATCAGAAAATCTTCAAGAGTTTGAGCAGCTTGTTCACGTGTTTCAAAACTTCAAACCTTTTCTCCAGGCAGCAAAACCCCACGTTGTTCCATCATAACATTGTCATCATGTAGTAGCCTTTCTCCAGACAGCGAAACTGTTTCTTGTTCTATCACGCGATCCACTGTCGCTGCATCTATCATGTTAACATCCCTTGTTATCACCTGCAATATTAAGATATCTAAGTCATTTTATTTTTCATCTTCCTGTGTTTCAAAACCTAATGCTGTAAAAATCTAAAACTTATGAAAGAAAGAAAGAACTGGACAATTCATCAAACAAACATTAACTTGAAATGATGAAACCAAATCTAGTTCCATCAAAAGAGTGATGAAACCAAATCTGGTTTCATCAAAAAAATAATGAAATAAACATTAACTTGAACTGATGAAACCAAATTTGGCGACAACAAACCAAATCTGGCAGAAATGGTACATAATACCACACAAGTTTATGAAAGACTACCAATAAACTGAAATTTATGAAAGAAGTTAGAAATTTAAACTTTCTCCTCAATTTAACTCATACAAGTTTCTTAAATTTAAGAGTCAACAATGTTATTCATAGGCAATGAAACCCTTTCTGGTTCCATCAAAAAAGAATTTTCATAGCAAACAACGCATAAAGAAACCTAATAAAACTAGATCTAACATATTACCTCAACATCTTCTTCACGGTTCGAAACCGCTTCAGGTACTATTGGAACATCCGCTTGTTTTCTTTTACGTCTCAAGTAAGTGCTTTGTACCAGTTGTTGTTCCCTGTCCTCGGCATCATATTTTGCCATCAGTGATTCTTCTTCTTCAGAAAGAACATTTGTAGCATTGGTCCTAAGCTTTTCAATCAATGCTCGCGCAAATTGGTATTTGGCTTTGTAAGAGTTAGCTTCACTGCTAGCACCAACATTTTCTTCAACTGACACTTCAACTGGCACTTCAACCGACACTTCATTTTCATTATCACCAACCGGCACTTCAGGTTCAACATTATCTTCAACAACAATTTCCACTTCATCTACGGGATCAGCCAAGCGCATTTCTGGTTCGTCATACTGAAGCAAGAATGATCCCTTTCGGTGACCAATATTCTCCTGCAGTACACAAGAAAAATTGGTTTCAGCTAAAAAATTTGATGAATCCAAAACTGGTTTCATCAAAAAAGTAAATCTTCCAAGTAAATATTTACCAAAATTGGTTTAAAATAAAACAGACGACATACCAAGCATAGCATTTTAATGGTAACAAGTAATGGTAACAACTCATAGCAATAATTCATAACATGCCAAAAGAAAAACAAAGCCATTTCCGACATACTTGGGACACCGCAAAAATGGTTTGGACAAACACAATATCCCATCTATCTATATATCAATCAGTGGAAATTTTGTAGGTTGAGTGGTGGATGATTGGCTGAGTCATTATGCTGCCCTACATTGCAAACATCATAAACTATGACAATTGAGACATGGACGATGTCTAAAACATGGATGATGTGGTGTGAATCTTTATTGGTGGAACATGGCATGATATACAATTGAGACATGGACGATATCTAAAACATAGAAGATTTTGAATATTGTCTAACAAAGATATCATATAAGACCCTCGAAGTTATCTAAGAAACAAAAATTCAGCTAGAATTTTTAATGAAACCAAAATTGGTTTCATTAGAAAAGTAAATCTTCTAAGTAAATATTTACCTCAGACCAAAGATCTTTTTTTTCACCAAGCTTCTCGAAGTTAGACAATACTTGTTGGCAGATGTTGCTAAGGTTCCATCTAGCAAACCTCGGATACTTGTCTAGCCCATCCTTTCTTTGTGCGATCTTTGTCATCTCTGCCAACCAATACTGGAAAAAAAAACAACCAATATTCAAATTAATCATCAAAAACAAGTCGCTTATTAATCAACAACCAATACTAAAAAAAAAATACTTAACTTATGACAAAAAAAGAACAAATCTTAACTTACCAGAGGGTATATGACGCAACCAACTACCTTTTCTATGTCTTTTCTGCTTGTCATTATCGAATCAAGTAGATAGTCATGGAAGACTTCCGGCCAGCACACCTTGTTCATATCAAACACCATGTACAAGTACTTTTCTTCTAGAGTTTTCCCACATTTGTTAGCGACAAATACTGAAACCAAAAGAAACATTACGAAAAGCTTGACAAAGTCATCCGCTCTGGTTTCATCCTTTGCGGCTTCCAGCATACAATTGAAAATATCTCTTTTTCTCGTCTTTTTATTTCCACGAAAATACTTAGCCACGAAGACGTTAATCTTTTTGAGTTGCTCTTCATCAATGTTGTTTGCTTCTACATAATTCACCATTTGTAGACCAAAAGTCACAGTAAAATATTCGGGAATGGTCCGCAGAGTCATTTCCCTTGATCTTGTTACTTTGAAATAATACGGGCGCTTACTATCAAGTCTGTTTTCAATTGTAATTAAAAACATCATTACTGCTTTTGTCTTTTTGATGAGCTCTTCTTCGTTCATTACGCCATCATAGAACGGCTCAAATAAACGCCAGAATGGACATGATTTGAGAGCTTTCAAACGCAGTTGCTTGTTTTTTATCAACGCCTTAATTTTCACTACTAGCTTGCACAAATGATGCAATGAACACCTGTATGGTTCTGTATCTCTTTTTTTACCTATTGTGAAACCAAAAGTAAACCATAAGAGAATAATAAATAATAATGACGAAACCATAAGATATACACTTGAAAAATGATGAAACCATAAGCACGAACAAAGTGATGAAACTGTGCATAATTGAAAAGTGATGAAACCATAAGATATACACTTGAAAAATGATGAAACCATAATCAATTATAGGTGATGAAACCATAAGCATAATTAGGTCCACAAACAATAACTCTAGAAGTAAACCAATAACTAAAAAATGATGAAACCAATTTTGGTTTCATCAAGAAACAGAAAATGAAATGTGGTTTCATCAAAAATCTGTTTACTCCAACAATAATAGAAAACTGTTTTTCACCATTAACTGAAGATGATGTAACTCGAATGTAGTTTCATCAAAAAGAAATAAGAAATAAACAAGGCCAACAGAATACACAAGAAATAAACACACCCAAAATTGAAATTAGTTTTCAATTGAAACCTAAACCTAACAGATGAAACCTAAAATCAAACTGAAAACCCAAAAAATGATGAAACCTAAAATCAAACTGAAAACCCAAAAAAAACAAATGAAACCTAAACCCAAAAAATCTGGTTACATCAAAAAAGTGAAACAGAAACCATTGAAGAATAATGATAAGATTTCTTACCTTTTGTAGCTGGTTTCGCAGTTTCCCCAAGCTTATCATCTTTCTTTTTCTCCTGTTGATTTTTTTTCTTCGCCATTTTTGTTGTTTTTAGACAATTTAGGTCAAAAAAATATGAATTGATTTAGGTCAGATTTTGCTTCAATGGTTGAAATACGTAACCATCGAAGAAGATAAGAAGTTGAAACCGATAATCAGTTTTGACTTTCGCTACGGGATGAAGGAGTTATAGCAGATCTGAGAATTTTCTGGGTTGGTTTTGAAGGAGACACGGAAGAGAGCGGAGGTTTTTGTGTTTTTTGTCCGTTATGAAACGTTATAAAGCAATAAATCAATGGAGGTGGTTTTGTCGGTTCTTTTGGGTTGAATTATGGGAGGGTAGTTTAGACAGTTTATGATATTTGTGGTTTTTGGGTCATTTTTGTTTGGATGGGTTTTTTGTGGATGGGTTATAACCCCTTTGGGGTTATAACCCGCGCGCCGTACTATAATATTATAAAAAGTGGTAACTAAGTGGTAAGTATGATAATTTCCCTGCAAACAAAAGATTAATGAACTAATGACTTGGTGTGCAAGAGAATAAAATGAATCGAAAAGGGCTAAAACAAATATAAACTCCAAGGGAGATAATGCAATGAAAAAGTACTTCTTCTTAGAATTATTCTACATCCTCTTTGTGATCATGGCCTTAAAAATATTATATCTCTTTCCATGTAAGGAAGCTGTCTTCGATATAAAGATTTCTTTTGTTTCCTCTTTGTCTTGTATCATATACTTATTGATGACTTCCAAGACCATGAACCTGTTTGATCCATTTTCCACATTGAATCGTATATTATGTGTATTTGAATTCTTATATGTCGAGTGTACTGAAACCGAGTATGTATTGCATGTGAGTTATTTATACAACCAGTGTATGCGTACTCATGGATTCTCATGTGGGGAAGAGAGTGAGCGTTCCATTTCGGTGCGGCAAAAAAAAAATAGGATTCAAATTAAATGGACATGTCTATATTCAGTAAGTGTATATACATGCATACTGGTGGGAATCATAAGATGAGCCCCAAATTATTTCGAAAAGACGAATAGTATAAACTGTTTTGAATTGAGAAAATATTGTGAATGCAAGCTATTTCGATAGAAAGAGCCTGCGAATCACATATGTGCTAAGTAAGTGTGTAGGTGGTGTCCCTTGGATATTTCACCAGGTGATAACATTTTTTTTCTTCTTTTTGAAGCATGATGATAACATTTTTGTTGGAAATTTTGAATAGAAATTTAAATCAGTGTGTCCACTCACTTGTGCCTTTTTAACATATAGTGTCTTATTCCAAGGGACGTGACTCTTCATAATAGGATTTCACCAAGAGTCACTTTTAAACCTATATAAACCCCACACATTCTCCATTGCAAAGATGGGTTTTTTAGAGTCATAAAACTAGTAATAGAAATTTAAGAGTTTGCATGTGTCTTCAAGAGTTAAAGAAGAGTTTGTGCTACATATATTCGCATTCGCTGTTCGGTGTTATCGAAGTGCTGCGAAAAACATCGAGGTATTGTTGAATGTTGGAGACATATGCCGCTAAACCTGTAACAACATTATATAAACGACATCAAATGTCTTAAGCAAAGAGATTACTCGCCTCAATACAGCCAAGTAAGTTTGTTTAAGTTTTGTGATTGATCAACTCTTTTCTATCATTCTTTTCTTATTTTGTTGTTGGTATTACGAGATGTAATACATAAGTGAAAACCGTGTTACAAAGAGTTATAACGGATCGGTGGATAATACACGAGTTGTATTATTAGAGAATAGGTAATGAAGATATTTAGCCAACAATCTTAAGACATTTGAGTTGTTTTGTACGGTTAAAAGGATTTATTCAAATTCCATTCCAGATAGGAGGTCTAGCAAAATCTCTACTGCGTTGTCAAACACCAAATAAAGACAATGGGAGTTTTAGACCAGGATTTTTGTCTTGATTACACATTTTAATCTCCATGTGGAGTCATGATGCGAAGGATAAAACCGTTTGAAAAAAATAAAAATAATATGTTGACATGTTTGAAGAGGCGTGTCTCTTCATCAAACGGCATCAATCGATGTGACTATTGTTTAAAGGTATTGGAACAAATAACGTTTCCTATATTGCTGGTTTATAATTGATTGAACTGTGTTTGTTAAACACAGTCCACATTGATCCAGAGATTGCTGGTTCCCACAGTCAGAATGTAACTTATGGAAGAATAATAAGTTACTACTATAAATCATTGGTTAATTATGTGATCTGTGATTGATTAAAGATAGTCAATGACTAGTTAATCAATTTGATAAGACCCATTGGTTGATTCAGTGATTTGGACTAGGCGTCGGAACAATTCAAACTAATTTGTAATTGTTGCTCATAACAAAAAGTCACTGTGAGGGTTGTCTCAATTTCCTCTAACACCATTTCGACATTAAATTGGGCAGAAAATGGCAATATTTTGTTAGTGACAGGAAATTAAGAGCATCTCATGAATCTTCTGATTCAAGTATGCCTCGGAAATGTGGGGGAAGTCAAGTCTTATGTAACAGTAGGAACTCCCTATAGACGCACATAAAGAAAGGAAGTATCTTATGTATTTCGCAAGGTGATGGGAGGCTGGTTGCCTAAGAATAGCTAACTAGTAACCCAATTCGTGAATGGGTTGAATTGTTAGTCCAGGAAAGGTTTGTTTAAACATAAGAAGTGTACAACAAGTAAGTTAAATATCCTAACAGGTAATAGAACTCACTGGTAAGCCACACCCATTGGAATTCTAGGACTTGAGGAAAATTATATATTGAGTTTATAATTTACTCCGAGGGACATATCTAAAAAAAAAAATATACGGGATGTGTAAGCGAGATTTTAGATACAGATGATTCAAAATAAAATCATCACCGAGAAACTATGTGTACAACAAGAAAATTACTCAAATGTTGATAGGAAGATCAACCAAGGGCTCCGGAGTTTGGACGCAAATTCGGAGGAAATATAAGAGTGACGTTGGAATTTTCTTGGGTTATGTCCAAAGTAAAAGCACGTAAGAAATAACACATAGTTTGAGTATGGTACGTCTCGACATATAAATCGACGACATAACACCATAAAGCAATTGCTCTCAAATGCGCGCATCAAAAGAAATAGTGTGTCTGAATTGTATCAAGCCGGCAAATGATACGGATTCTAGAGAGCATATAATTGCATCATCGAGGGAAATGGGATAGCATATATAAAGTAGTATTTATAGCGGACACCCAACCTAGTGATTGGAGATCCCATGGTTATCTAGGTTCAAAAAGGACAACCAAGGTACAAATTTATACTCACCGGAAACACTGTGAGAGTTTACTCTCTTTCCCATTTCTATGATGAAACAGTGTTGCCTGTCAAGTGAGAGGTTGAGATTTGCTCTTAATGATTCCTATGGCTTAGTTTGACTAAGAAAAGTATGGCGGGATACTTTCAAATAGGATATCACCTATATGAGTGTGAAGTGGTGCCGCTTCTATGATAACTATAAGGCTAAGTTAATCTAGAGCATTCATGAAAAACCAACATCGTTCAGGGCTGAAATGAACACAACCGAGAACCGGATATGTAAGGAAATAAACTGTGTGATATCTATTGCATCGGTTTACATCATAAAGTTGGCGGTTCAATACATCGTGTTCACCGAACAACTAGTAAACCCGATAGGTATTCACTATGGAAGATTCAAAGCCAAAAGCTATCTCTCCCGATGTAGTAATGTTCCACGCACAAACTCTTTCTAGTGTCTGCATTAAACTTGCATGGATTTCTATTCAATGTGGGGGATTGTGGAAATTTTGAATAGAAATTTGAATCAGTGTGTCCACTCACTTGTGCCTTTTCAACATATAATGTCTTATTCCAAGGGACGTGACTCTTCATGAAAGGATTTCACCAAGAGTCACTTTTAAACCTATATAAATCCCACACATTCTCCATTGCAAAGATGGATTTTTTAGAGTCATAAAACTAGTACTAGAAATTTAAGAGTTTGCATGTGTCTTCAAGAGTTAAAGAAGAGTTTGTGCTACATCTATTCGCGTTCGCTGTTCGGTGTTATCGAAGTGCTGCGAAAAACATCGAGATATTGTTGAATGTTGGAGACATATGCCGCTAAACCTGTAATAGCATTATATACAGGGCATCAAAGGTCTTAAGCAAAGAGATTACTTGCCTCAATACACCCAAGTAAGTTTGTTTAAGTTTTGTGATTGATCAACTCTTTTCTATTATTCTTTTCTTGTTTTGATTTTGGTATAACGAGATGTAATACATAAGTGAAAACCGTGTTACAAGGTGTAGGAGTAGAATCTCGCAACAACACTGTCACAATGAAGGTTTAACCAACAAACGTTTGCGAAGACCAGTATAGACTATTTGAGGAATGACGTAGCAGGTGACATCAGCCTAATCACGAGGAAAGTGTGAAGACTTTGCGAGATTGAAGAACACGTGCGAAGAAAACCCTTGTAAGCTTGCGAGAATGACGCAGGTCAGATCCGAAAATAAAGGTTGGCTTAGCTGTCATCCACTATGTAATATCCTATATAAAGGACCAAGCAGACTTGAGAGAGGGAGGGAGATCTTTTTAGAAGAGTGAGAAAACAAATAGGAGAGAGAAAGTCCATAATTCTTATTTTCCTTGTATTCTTATCATTCTTGTAAGATTCATAAAAGAAATTAATAAAGATTTGGTGAATGTTCTTGAAATTTGAGCAAATATTTGTGTAAACTCATTAGGGTGTGATTGTAGGAAAACCTGCAATCACTTATTGGCGCTAGAAACAGGGATTGTATTTAACTTGTGTGAAGATTGTTATTGTGATTTGAAAAAGTTTGGAATAAATAGTGAAGAGTTTGTGTGGTCTTTAACAGGTTACTAAAATCGAAAAGATGGTAAGACGAACAAATATTTTGGAACAACCAACAATAATTAGGAGGAGTAGAAGAATCGCTGGAAGAAGGTGAAGTGAAATTGGGGAATCTTCTAGGAGGGGAGCAAGAAAAAATGGAGGAGAACGAGTTCAACCACCAATTCAGCGTGCACCGATACAAGACGGAATCATTGATTATGATAGAGTCAGTGTACACACTTGGCAGACGAACTCAACAGAGGAAGTAGAAGAAACACAACAATTGAGACAAATAGAGAGGGGCAGAGAAGTAAAAGAAGGAACAATTCATGAATGGCAGGAGAATGAAACGCTAGAGGCATTAAGACAAACGTTGTTCGAAGAAAGGAGATTAGAAGCAGAAGAACGTGCAAATTTAACACGACAAACCATGAGTTAAGAATGGAAAAATACAAGGTCGAGAAGTGCTACAAGATCAAATTCAAGATCAGTTAGAAGAGAAGCAAGACGAGATTCGCCTGTGATGAATGTTGCTGAGAATATTCAAGAAGATATACAGAATCCTGGTGAATGACATCATGAATAAAGAGAAATAGCTGAAGATCGCTACGTTCAACATGGCGAAAATTATCATAATTAGCAAATCAATAGGGATCAAAGGAATGAATCACGTCGCGAACGAGGTAATCAAGGTGGCGAAGAAAACCAGGAGGAATGAAGGAGGATATTATATGGGAGAGAAGTGCAAAGAAATCAACAAACAGTTGAGGAGGAGATTGAGAGACATAATGCCGCATAAACACATATAACTTGCGAAAGAGAAAGGATGAGAGCAGAAATTGAAGAACAAGAGCTCCAGGAGGCGATACGTCAGAACAATCATGATAACCGAGAGAGAAGGTGCGAACGATACCACAACAATGATAATATTAATGAAGAAGTTGATAGAACACAAGGAAGGATCGAAAGGCGAGAAAGAGAAATGATAAGGAATGAGCAAGGTCGCAGAGGAGAAAATGAGAGGCGAAATCGTGTGCGAACAAATGTAAGGGATGAAAGAGAAAATCGCAGGGGAAGACGAGAAGAGGATGATGAAGAGGAAACACAAGATTTCGCAAGGCAAGACAGGCATGAGCGCAGGAGAAGAGAAGCAGAGTTAAAGAGACCAATGGACCAAGGGTCAGGCGTGAATGGACGAATTCTAAGAGAATTGGCAGAAATGAGGTGGATGCTAAATAACAGAAGAGAATGAGGCAGGAGACAGTTGGATGAAGCAATAGAAGAAGCTGCAAAAACACCATTTACACAGGAAGTACAGTTGAGGGGAATACCACCAAAGTGTAATTTGCCTGCATTAACTAGCATCTTCGATGGAACAACTTGTGCAGTTCAACATATCAAAGCTTATGTGAGATGCATGTTACAATGGGAAAACCATGACGCTGTGTTGTGCAAATACTTTGCATCAAGTTTGACAGGAGAAGCATTAAAATGGTTTAAAGGTCTGCCAAAGGATACCATAGCATCTTTCAATCAATTACAAATGGTGTTCTTAGGAGCTTACATAACAACTCATCACGTCCAGGCATTGAAGATGTATTTGGATTGAAGCAAATAGTTGGCGAAAGTTTGAAACACTTAACTATGAGGTGGAAAACAATGTGTAGCAATATGGCTGATCGTGTGGATGAAAGATATCTTATTTTATCATTTATTAATGCAATGTTCGCAACAAATTTGTTGTATCTTCAAATCTTTAGAATCAAGAATACTATCACAATGACTGAGTTGCGAGAGTATCAAGAAGAATATATTGCTCTTGAGGAAAAGCAGAGTGAGATGGAGTCGTACCCAGTCGCAAATACAAGTTCAAAGGTAGCGAATTCAAGCTTACTACCCAAGTTGACAAATGCAGTGGCGAACGTTTCGCAGGAACAACAGGGAAAGATGATGGTCGAAAATCAACATAAGCTGGTAGCAATGGGAAGTCATGATCAAGAAGAACTTGAGAAAGAAAGAAGATTCTTTAGTCGTGGTGGAAATAACAAGATTCAAAGACTTGACCATCCCCAAGAAACTTATGGAGGTCAGAAACACAATTATCATAGGGGACAGGGATCTAACAGGGTAGTATGGGAAGAAATAAAGATGCCTCCTCTAAATGCTAGTGTAGAAAAGATATGGGAAGCCATAATCTTGATGGAAAACATCTTAGCACCTTGGAATATGGGAAGTGAGCCACCCCCGACCTACAGAAGTCATGAATTCTGCTCATATCACCACTTCCATGGACACACGAAAAATGATTGCAGGAATGTAAAGAGAATTATCCTTAGAATGATAGACCAAGGCAAGCTGAACCATTTTCTGATAAGGCAACCACAACCTTTGCCACTACCACCGCTACCAGAAGATCGCAGAGAAAACGCAGCAAAGGGAGGAGACACATTTCTAATTGAAGTCGGAGCGAAAGCAAAGAACCTATTTTGTCATTCTATTGTACATTCGTACAAAATAATTGAAGATTTTCAAGATAACGTTCTGAGTAGAGTATTCGCAAGGGATGTTGATGATAGAGAAATTATGAATATTGCGAAGGTCTCGCCACTAAAAGAATGGCAGAAACAACCTATTTCATTTACAGCAGAAGAAATACCTGAAGGTGGAGAAATGCACGATAATCCCTTGGTGGTAAAGCTAGAGATCAACCCGAAACCTAGTGATGATGAAGATGACAAAGCTGAGAATTCATGGGCGATTAACAGAATATTGATTGATACTGGAAGTTCAGTAGACATCCTATTTTACCATACTTACAAAACTATGGGAGGAAAGGATGAGGACTTGATACCTTCGACTTACAAGATCTACGGCTTTAATGGTACTACGAACAAACCTAAGGGAGAAATTGCTATGCGAATTCCTTTGAAGGGATTATCTTCTGAAATTCTGTTCTGTGTTGTTGACGTAGAGTCGCCGTACAATGCACTAATTGGCCGACCCTGGTTACATGGAATTCTGGGAGTAGCTTCAACCTTCCATCAATGCATAAAGTTTCCTCATCCTAACGGCGTTGGAATTATAAGAGGAGATTGGGTTGAGGGACGAAAATGTCATAAAATTGATGTAGAGAAATATGAAGAAAGAGCAGCTAAGAAGAACAATTGGAAGGATAATATCAAAGAAAAACAAAGGGGTGAAAGACTGATGGTAGACGTAGTAGAGCATGAAGGAAAAGGGAGTGCTGCGAAAGTAATGTCTACTGAAAATGAGAATCAGCGAATACTTCGCAAATGGAATATGGCGTTACATCTACAACCAACTTATCAGAGGAATGGCGAAGATAATTCTGCGAACAGGTGGGAAGGCCCTTACACGGTAACAGGTGTGTTAGGGAAAGGAAAATATGAGCTAGAGGGTGTGAAAACTGCAGTATATAATGAGAAATATCTGCGAAAATATAGTGTAAGTGGTAATGACAGTACGGAACACGAAAAGGATACTCTGCAAAACGAGATGATCAACAGCGTGCGAGAACTCAAAGAGGCACAAGCACAAGGTAGCAAAGGTAAGAAACTTAAAATGTGAAATGAGAATGAAATTGGTGAAATTGAGAAGAGGAAGAAAGAAAGAAAATTTGTAAAAGTATTTTTTATTGAATGAAGAGAACAAAAATGAGAAATTAGAACAGAGCCTTACAAAAGGCAACATAATCAATAAAAAATGAAAGAGGCACCCAACTATGGCGTACACCCTAGTTCGCGAAAAAATCTCGCAAGATGCAAATATAAGACCTAAAGTGCGTCATAGAAGGGGAAAACCTATTACATGGCTCAGGAAAAGGTTACACCGCCCCGAAACCCGGGTCATGGAGATTTGGGGTCAATAAAGCCCATCCGGAGAGGCGCCTTGGATTTTCAAATTAAGCTTATGACTTAGGTGGGACGACTAAGGTGAGAAGGTCTTCTCCTAAGGAGTGCGGAGTCGATCAAGGCGCCGAGGTAAACGGTTGAGACAAGAGTGCCTGGGGCATCTGGAGCGTACCTGGCCATTCTTGGCAAGTCTTGACTATGATGCACTCAGTCCGAAGAAAACCCCACTTAGGGCGCGGTCTTGTAACCATGAGCCATATCGGCGAAGGGATAAGAGACCGCGAAAACAACTGGTTTTTTGTTAAGACCGCATGGGAGGAGCCAACCTTGTATGGTAGAGGTACGCCTCCTTGAAGGGGCAACCAGGGGGATGATAAGGACGACACCCTCCATTAGGGAGCTGATAAGTGTCAAAGACGCAAATGTCATGAGGCTTTTTACTCACGAGAGTATTAAGGCTTGTCATATTTGTGCAATGATGTTGCAGAGGCAATAATACTAGAAAAAGATAAGACGAGGTCAATGGGTCAGTACACGAAAGTGTAAAGACGTCCTGCGATTTCGTCGCAAGACGGCAACGTCATGGGGCTTTATGTTCGCAAGAATATTTAGGCCTGTCATATTGTCGGATGAAAAATATCCTGCTGAGGCAATAATACAAGAAAATGATAAGACAAGATCAATGGGTCATTACATGAAAGTGTAAAGACGGCCTGCGATTTTGTCGCAAAGACAAGGGGTGGCGAAATAAGACCTTTACTTAGGAAGGCAAAATAAGACCACATAAGAGAATAATAATGAATGGAATCTTGGAAATTCCCAAGATATATATGATAACATGCAAGACAGCGAAATTATGCAGTGAATTGCAAAAACGATTACGAAATTAACGCACATATATACATTACAGAAACAAATAACAGATGATAGTATTATTAAGAGATAGTATGCTTAATCTTTCATTTGGAAACAAATAACAGAGGCAAGTATGGGAATGTAAAAAAATGGGAAAGTGTTATTTGCCCCCACCTGACAGATTTACGTATAGATTGAAAACTGTATGTAAATGTTGATTGTATATTGATCAATTGTTATTGCGAAAAAGAATTGCTTTTTTAACATTTGCAGGTAAAACAGAAGAGATAGAGCTTATATTGAGAAGTTTTGGAAGTTGAAGGAGTTCGCAACGATAGATTATAAAGACATAAAAACAAAAGGATACAAGAACAGATATACAAGTATTACACAAAGGGACGAAAGTCAGTGAAAAGAGAAAAATTATTTCTCGCTCAATTCTTCTTCATCCTCTCTATTATCCTCTTTTTCTCTTTCTCATTCAGCTTCTTTCTCTTTTTCACCCTCTTCTTCCATTTCTTCTTCATCTTCTTCTTCACTATTATCACTATGCGAAATGGCTGGAGGGGATACATTCTTTGGAATTTCCTCTAAGAGACATGGATATATAGAGTGAGGAATGTTGTTATCATCGCAGACCTTCACAATAGTCTGGTTGCGAAAGTGAAGAACATCATTCTCAAAATTAGAGACAGTGAGCTTTAATTGATTCTTGAGCCTGCGACATTTATCATTGCGAACAGATAAATCTCCCGCGAGTTGCATTTTTTTCAGCTTCAAGATGTTTTGACATGAGTCTCCAATTCCTCATTCCACTTGCGAAATTCTTTCTCAGCGTATGTTAATGTATAATAGCAAGTCAATAACTTGATCGAAGTTTATAAAAGAGAACAATTAGTAAGGAAGCAAAGTTAACAACCTTCTCTGTTAGAAATCATGTCTCTAACCAAGGCCGAATGATCAACTTGGAGGCTAATATTTACACCTAAATTATTTCTGGCATCATCTAAGACTTTCGCAGCCCAAGCAAACTCATCATCATTATTTATGAGGAGACGGGAGTGAATTTGATTCTCTCTTTCGATA
>JAJJWW010017705.1:0-53377 GCA_023531295.1 Papaver armeniacum | reverse complement strand
GCTAAGGTGGGCTTCAGCTGTTGTTGCACAGCCCAGTATGTGGGCTTCAGTTTGTTAAATTTTTACAGCACTGGTTTGAGTGCACAGAGCAACAACATAATACAATTTCACACAAAATGCACAGCTCAGTGTTTGTGCAGGTTGGATTATGCTCAGCACAGTTTATGTGCTCAAAACAACATGGAGCAACACAGCACTGCTCAGCCTATGCAGAAATTGGCAGATGAGCACAACACAAGATGTGAGTAAAAACTGTGTGAAGTGCACAGGGGAAAGGTTGTGCTCACTCAATGGTGAAGCATGTGCAGGGTGTGATTTGAAAAACGACTAACTGCTATTACTATATCTGCTACTCAACAATCACTCCAAATCATACAAATTGCAGGAATTAAAGCATAACAGTTCAAAGCATTTCAGATATGAATTTCACAGACTTAGCAGAAGAAACAACAAATAATCAATGCTAGCCTTTACAGCATGCTCAGCAGGGTTAGTTAATCTCAAATGCCACAGGTTCAGATGGCAACAATAGTATTCAAATGCCACAGGGTATGGGAACAAGTAGGCTCTACAGCTTCAGGGGGCTGGAGCTCAGGGCAGATGAGATATGCTCAGGTTATGGCTTCTCAGCTAGCAAGGTAGCAGGGTAGCTAATTCAACAGGGTTACACAGAATTGCTATTCAAACTCACAGCTGCAGGGGCTGGAGAATGCACACAGCATCAATCTCAGGTGTAAGCAACACCTACCAAGGAAGCTAGTTTATCAGTCAATTCTGTTTCAAAGAGTTACAGGGCATGCTCAGATGCAAAAAATGAGGTTGACAACACTCTTGGCAGAAGAGAACTAACACAAAGTTTCAAGCAAGGTTAAGCATGCACAAGAGTAGAGGGTGTGTGGCATCAACTCACTCAGTTGATGTCACTTGAGCTTTCAGCCAACTTGGCTATCCAAGCTAAGAAATTACAGCTCATGCACACAACACAGGTTGCAGCTCAAACTTGTAGCTTCAGGGGCTAGCAAGGGAGCAGGGCTATCATGCAGTCAAGGTAATGCTTGGCAAGGTATCTAATTCAACAGGTGAGTGAGGTCTGGCATTCAACACAACACAGGTCACCACAGGGGAATGGATAGCTCACAGTCTTTGTGCACAAGGTCAAACAAACAAATAAACAAACAATCATTCATTCATGTGAGGAAGGTTGAGACACAATACCACCAGTATTAACTGGGTTTAGGCATTTCCACCTTGGTTCTGCTCTTTTTCTTCTCCTCCTTGGGTTAGCTCAGCTGCACAGCTTGTACCTGTCAGCTTAACAACCAATTTCAGTTCCCAGAGTTACACAGTCAAAACAAAAGAGCAAGAATGCTATGCCTGAGCTAAAGATTGAGCCACAGTGTGGAATAGCTTGGTGCACTGGTATGCACCAAATGCAAAATTTATACACAGATGGTTAACTAAGCTACACAATAAGGTTGTATGCAATTGTAATTGAAGATATGCAATAAAAGATGCAAGGAAAGAAAACTACAGACTAAGCTATGCTAAGAGAAGCTAAAATCGGGGATTCAAAGCGAGAAATATACAAGGTTGAAATGAAACTCAAGTGATGTAAGCAACGAGAAGATAGCACGAGATGATTCAAAGCCAAAATGTACGAGGAATGGTTGAAAAACAAAGAAATGAAGCTTTAAAGAACAAATAGCACACTACGGCTCCCCGGCGGCGCCAAAAACTTGGTAGGTCTATAAATGTGTATTCCTACGTCTTATCTGCAAGTGCACAGTGCCTTTGGAGGCAGTGGCAAGCACAGGTCGAACCACAGAGAACTAGTGTGTGCAAGGTTGTTCTAAGTGTTTCTCAACTGTTTTCAGGGAAGGTGACTCAAATATATGGCTTTGTTTATAGTCTTTACGACTGAGTTGAAGATTACACAACTAAAGTAAAGATGAAATACAAATATTGAGGTTGCAAGTACTAGGATTATCAAATCCACCACTAGTTTAGGTTATGTGATTCAACTAATTCGAATGCTCTTGTTCCTATGACAGATAAGGATAAAGTGTCAAGTTTGTCACTTATCTATGGAGTTTCACCAATTGAGGTTTCAATTATCAGCTGAGAATACTACTCAGAGCATTAGATGTCTAGTTAAGCACAACTAATCAAAGAAATAGCAATAATAATTGAAGTATGAGCTGAAACACACTCAACACAATGTTATCCTAACTACAATGGATGCATGACATTCATTGTGAGAGCATGGCATTGAGGTGTTAGAATTGAACTTCTCTTATACCTTAAGCATGCAAAAACAATTCAAATAGAGTTGAATAGCAAACACCAAACTAGGGTTTCATTTTTAATCCTAGCTAAGTAATTTAGAACATGTTAAACATAAACAGACTTCAAATTGAAATTGTAAACTATTATGAACCCTAAAATTGACTGGCTTTTCTCTTACATCAAAAACATGAATTTATACTCTCAAAACATTTCCAACTAACAACTACACTGACCCAAACCTGATTTCTCCCTTGCTTCACCTCTGAATCGACCATGCAGGGGGTTGTTGGATAAAACCCTAATCCCAACTGCCTCAACCCTAGCTTCTAGGGTAAGAGAAGCTAATGGTTGAGAAAGTGCGAATTAGGGTATGGAGGAGGTGGTGTTGATGATGTTGCTGTCAGGCAAGGTGATGATGGAGGTGGTGATGGCTCTGTGATAGGTATGGGTGAAGGTGAAGAAGAGGGATGGGTTTTCTCTGTTGGAGTCGTGGGAGAAGAAAGAGAAAGTGAAGGATAGAAATGGAGTTGGTCGAAAGGGTATAGGGTTAGGTGGATTTGCTGTGGAGCGGAGGCATCGAGGTTTGATGAGGAAGGCGGAGCGAGCGTTGGATCTCGGTGAATCCGATGCGTCCGTTGATGCGACCGATGCGTGCGCGGGCTTTGGCTTTCTGCTCCATAGACGCTTGTCTCCAATTATTTGCTCTTTTGGATCCTCAGTTTCTCCGAGCTTTATTTATTACCTAAAAACACAAAATTAATTAGTACAACTATTTATTCTTGAAAACAAAGAAAATACAGAATCTGGGATAATATCTGATTTCTGAGTACAAAAGATGAGTTAAATGCCAATAAATAGATGTATAAATATGCAATATTTGGCACTCATCACTACACGTTTTCCCATGAAAACACTCGAGACATCTAACACATGTCACAAATCGGGGATGCTCATAGAGGGTATTGGTTTGGCGGTTTACGGCGTGCGGCGTACACTACACCCGTTACATGAAAGTGTCATATGAATAAGGCAGTTTAGTAAATAAAGGGAGTAATGGTGAAACGCTTTCCTTCATTACGGAACATCAATTCCAGGCGTTACCGGTTACCACCTCCTCCAATTTACTCATCTGTTTCTATTTCTTACAAGACCGAGTAAGTTTCACTTTGACTTGTATAAATAGGTGTTACCTAATTCCACCGAACAACAAGTTTTGGTCGTGAGCATACAACACTCGAAACCACTTGCTAGCTTTCCCATCTATTAGCTTTCACTTTCGATACAAGTCAAACAACTACTCTTCTAGAATCAACTATTCTCGGTCTCAACACTTTCTTCGCTTCCCTCCCTAAAACCAACCCTTCTCCTTCACTTTGTGACCGAAGCAAGTCCGGAACGACCATTTCTTGGTTTAGGCCGGATTTGTACAGATTGATCTCTCGAATCTAAAGTACTCCCTTGCAAAGTACATTGTTTAGGGTCTAGACTCGATGTATTTCACCCACTCACGCGAAATTACCGAAATCAGCGAAATCGTTTTCACCCTCAAACAACTTCTAAACTAATTTCTTATTCTAAAGCATGAAGATTGTCTGGAACTGCGTTGTTAACATGTGGATATTCTAATTAACCAATTGCACAAAAAAAATTCGCTATTAGAAAGTACTGAAAATAAACTTGCGTGGTCCTTGAGACCATTGTTTTTCTATCAGTGTTATCTGACTCTGCAAGCCGATAGCCGGATACTGTACACTAAACAACTTAATGCATTATTGTAGTACACATTAAATCGTAAACTACAAAGCAATCCATGTAGAGAAGATGATGAGGAGGGAGATAATGGTGGTGGTAGTGATGTTACTAAGTCTGTTACTGTTCTTAGTGATCGAGTTTTATGGAGACCTATCCAAGCACCAACAACTTGGTTAGAACTGGATCGGAGACCTTGAGATTCACTTACTCTGAAACATTAGGGAAATGTCCTATTATTGACTTGGCTTTTTAGTATCGACTTTCTATTAGAGAGGCATGTAATAAAAAAAGGTGGTCTCAGCAAAAGATACTTTCTTATCATCAAAACCAAAAAAAAAAAAACATAGGGTCTGTTTGGGAGCCTGGAAATGGCATAACATATTCTTGAATAGTTTATCTTAATTTAATTTATGATAACCTTGTTATTGGTTAGCTTTAATGTTGTTTGTCTAAAATTCTATCATATTTTGGGCTAGGTTAATTTGTGTTTGTTTGACTCTAGAAATAGGTTAATATAAATACTTATTTTTAAGGCAATTACTTATTTTAAAGGAAAATAACTGTCTAACCCAGGTGAGGATACATGTATCCCAGGTATTTGGAAGAACACCATAACCTCACCTTTTTAGCTTCCTAAAATCAAGGAAGGTTTAGTAATCCTTATCCAGGATTGGAGTTGCAGTGAGACAAACAAAATTTAACCGTTTTTCACTGGATAACCCAACCTAGGTTGGGATATCCAGGGTACCAAACACAACCATAGTTTCTCCCACATGTTGAACTACGGGTACTCTAGACATTTAAAACAGAAACGCTATGATGTTTGATGCGCAAGTATATAACAAAGATTGTATGAGTTCATACATGCCTCTCTAATAGAAAGTCGATACTAAAAAGCCAAATCAATAATAGGACATTTCCCTAATATTTCAGAGTAAGTGAATCTCAAGGTCTCCGATCCAGTTCTAACCAAGTTGTTGGTGCTTGGATAGGTCTCCATAAAACTCGATCACTAAGAACAGTAACAGACTTAGTAACCTCACTACCACCACCATTATTTCCCTAATGTTTCAGAGGAAATTCTCAGAGATTTTTTTTTGTGTAATTGATGTTAATCGATTAAAGAGGGTTTTTTTTTGGTGGATTGGTTTTGGTTTGGTTGGTGGCTATTGGCAACAAGTTTTCCTTTAGCAAACAACTTTGGATTCTTCGTGTAAGATTAAGCTATTTATGGGATTACCTCTGAGGCTTTTTCTATTGCTGACACCATGTATGCTCTCCCAATGTGAGTCTTTTGGTGTTTTCTCTTAATACCTGAAATTACTGATTTTTTTAGTTTTATCACTATCTGGTAAGATTGTCGGTACTAAAGCTACATTAGTGGAGGGAGTCATGACCCTTAGGTTTTGGTGGTTTCTCTACGTAACTATGAACTTCTTGGCCTTTTGGAGTAGGTAGATGGGATTTGAGTTTACCGGGAAAGATATTTTTTAGCGAATCATTCCTTACTCAGTTTGAGCCTTTACTCTGATTATTTCTTAATTATCTACAGGGGTCATAAATATAACCTCGATCTCTTATATTTTCATGTTATATACCCTCGCGTCTCATCATTTTTCATGAGGAATCCTATATAGCTATGGCATACAGAGTACCGAGCATGAAGATTACTGATTATTTTGAATTTATTATTAGTACAATCTTGAAGATTTTGGTAATAGTAATTCTTATGTAAGAAGAGCTTTGCCTTTTATGATCCCGAGTAGCTAATAATTGTAGCTCATATCCTTGCACGTTTTGCACCAATTGATTTGTTTCCCCTTAATTAGATTATATGACTCTCATCTGAGATTTGCTATGCGAGAAGTCCAATAGTAGACCTCCAGCATCATATGTTGCAAGATCAAATATTGCATCACTGTGATCCAGAAGCATGTGATGAATAAAATAATGAAATGTCAAATGCTTGGGAAATCGTGTGCACAACAACGAATATGCCTACTTACATTTGATCATGCAGTGCCACCCATGTAACGTTACTTTGGTCAGCAGCTAATTAATTAAGAAAACATAATAAACTTTCCTGCTCATAATGATCAGGTTTGGTTCCATCTTATGTATCATTGTCTAAATCTAAAGAGGCTTTACTGGGTAGGTTATGAAGGCTATGCCACCTCAGCTAAAGCTCGGTGGGAGATGTACAAGCTAGCCTTACCACTGGAGGAAAAAATGTAAATTCCGGATTGGTTCACTCATTTATGAATTGGTGGCAGTTGGGATCAGGTTAGACTTTTAAAAAGGTATTACTGTTTCTTATGATTTTATTATCACAACTATCATGCCTGAATTATACAATGACAACAGTTGGTGAGAATTTCAGTTGCTTAATAACTTTTTATCTTAGTAGAGTTTCTTATAATTTCTTGCTTCATATCTTATAAAAGCTTTAATTCGTGCAAAGTTAGAAATTGGGGTTTCCATGTTTTCTACAGGTAATTAGGTAGGCATAGGTCTGAAAACTATGTACTTTCTATTGTCTCGATGTAGAAAACAGGGTTAGACATTAGTTTAGAATCAAATATGGAAGTTATTCTCATTACTCAAGATTTTTAATGTCCATGTGTATATGACAAGTCAGATGAAATTGAACTTTAGAATTTAGATGGTTATAAATGTGGATGCTTTAGATGTAGAATGTGTGTGCTTTCTATCATCTGGATGTAGAAAACAGGGTCAGACAATAGTTTGGAATCAAGTATGGATTTCAATAGTGTTATTCTCATTGCTCAAGGTTTTTAATTTCCATGTTTATATGGCAAGTTGGATGAAATTAAACTTTAGAATTTATATGGTTATAAATTTGGATGCTTTAGACGTAGATTCTGTGCAATGGTTCCGTTAAGTTATTTGACTTATTTATAATTTAGAAGGGGAACGTGCTTCTTTTAGTGTAATCTAACTTGGGAGAATAAATTTATTTGCGCAATAAATAGTCTACAAGGCAATGTTCTGCATTTAGTGTAAACTTATTCAGAACAAGTTTCGAGGGTTCGTTGGTACATACGTCAATGAAGTACCAAGATTATTTCATTGAATTTATTTCATATTTGTGTAATTAACTTTAATATGGAGTTTGGGGATACTATTTGAATGCTATAATCTTTTTAGTGGCTAATGGAGAATATTGAAGTTAGTGGTGCAATGGGTGGAGCTGGTGGGTCATATATACTCATACAATGTTTGAATGGTTTGATAAATTATGGATCATTTGGGTTGGTTTTTGTTTAGAATGTATATTAGCGAATCAATGATCAATCACACAGCTATGATCTTAGAAGAACCCTTAAAAAAATATTTCTAGCAGTAGGATATGTTTTATTATATTAGTTGGGATTCAGTTGCGTAGTATGATTGTATGAGTCTTTGGCCTGAATATTTCAGGTTCATACTCTGCAACAAGGTGGTCATCGATACAGGAGGACAATGAAAGGATTACTATTTTCCATAGTCAAGGATGGGCACAAATCTTTGTTGGCTTAAGCTTTAGGTAGTCAAGGAAGGGCACAAATATTTGCTGGATTAAGCTTTAGGTTGAAGGTAGCTTCACTTTTGCTGCATACCTTTATCATGATCATTCACAAATGTGTTTGTCTTCGGGAAAAAATGAAGAATTGGAATTTGTATACATATGTTTTAGGAGATTGATGTTTATTTATTGGCACAAGATCCCAGTCATGATGCTAATACTCATTGCTATATTGAATTTGATAATTCTATGCTTTTATGTGCTTGCTTTTCTAATGTTATTTACTAACCGGTAACTCATATTTAGTTTTATTTCATTTTTATTCGCGTATCTATGCAGATTCTTCGTTCAGTTGTTGTTGGATACGCAGATGAAGACCTGATAAAGGCTTGACTACGAGTTCCAGTTTGATAAAATTCTCAAACGGTAACCTCTGCACGAATACCTATAACTTTTTAATTGAGTTAAATAGTTTTCTTAAAATACAAAACACGACCACCACTAATGAGATAACCGTCCGAGATCTTCTTCTATGGGATGTCAACGTGAGGAATTACCAAATGAGTTTACATTTTGATATCAGACCTGTAGTGACTTTTTTACTGGATTTCTTATGTTGCTTTCAATAGAGCGATCTGTTGCACTCAATTGTCCCATAAAAAATGTTTTTCTTTTTGATATATTGGGTGATTGAGTGACAACATTGTGCTCCCTGTGTATTACAAAAATATTTAGTTACTTTTTGTGGCTGACTTAATCAGAAGCGAGTACCAACTAAACATTTGTTTATCTGAATATCCAGAATATTTTGATGTGCTTTTTATGGTTCGGCCTCTAGCATATTCTTTAAAGTTGCTCAATATTCGTTATACGTATATTTAGTCATTACTGATTTACTACGTACATTGATCATTGCTCTATATGGGAGTTTTTTCTTCTGTCTTGATCGTCACGTGAGTCATTACTTATGTTCCTTTTAGCTATCGGCTCTAAAATCTCTGACTACCTCATGAAACATCAAATTTTCACACATGATTGACCAACGGACTTTCAGAAAATTCTTGGGTAGGTTGACGCTATCATATTAGAAATACATATACATAATTACTCTTTCTTTTTTGGCGAGGGCATAAGCCTTTGTGTATGTATTTAGCTCCATGTTAGGTGGTATGTAAAGTCTAATGATAGGTGTAGAATACACCTAATTTACTATCTAGTAGTTTATGCTTTCTTTGCTATTTTTCTTGTAAATTATGTATTTTACGCTTGTTTTGAGTTTTATAGCTACTATGGAGTCACACGGAGGAAAAGAAGAAGAAAGCACCTAATTTGAGCCAAAAGGGCAAAAAGGTCATTTTACAGGCGATTGATATATGGAGCCCAGTTGAAGTTAAGGGGCTGCCAAACTGGGTATCCCTTATCCGAAACACAATCTTTGTTATCGCTTGGTAAAAGGGTTGGGTTATGTTCATGGATGCCGAAACCCAAACCCATTGACCCATCGACCCGACCGGATCCGTGTTTTAAACCTAAAATCGAGAAAGGGTTTTTATTTCTCAATCATTTCTTCATTTAATCCTACACTGAAAGTGAGCAGTTCTTTAAGAAGCAGAGTGAAAATCAGAAGAAATTTGGTTTCGATATCGAGACGTAGCAATGATAATTGACGAGCTCATGATGAGTGAATGACAGAGGTGATGGATGGTATGGAATCGAGAAGCAGAGAAGAGATTGAAACCAAGAACGGGATGGGTTTTTGATTGAAGGTTCAAATTGGGAAATTGATGATGTCGATAGGTTTCTGGAACTGAGATTGAGAGATTAGAGATGGGTTCGAGTTATTTATGGATCTGTGAATCGATTGAGAGAACAGGTGGAAATAGCAAACACAGGGAATTAGAGTTTGTTGATATTGAGATTCAGAAGATGGATGATGTCTCGATGGTACTGATTCAAAGAAGAATGGAAGCAGCTGTGTCGAGTAAGATGGGTCTCGATCTGAGGGGGTTGAAGTTGTTAAAACTGAGCAAGGGCTCTGAATCGAGAATTGAAGTGATTTTGAGCTCATGGTGATATCACAGCAAAATGAATGGAGAGATTTAGAGATGAAATGGGTGGCAGAAAAGCTGTGATTCTGCTGTTGGCAAAGGATGAAGAAGTGGGTCGAGTCTCGGATTTGAATCTGGTGTTGGGTTTGCTGTCATGGATTCAAGAAGGATGAAGTGAAGGGTTTGGAGATTATTTCGATTGACTCAGGAGGAGAAATTGGTAGCTGAGAAGAATTGAAGCACTGGTGGAGCAGCAAGATGATGTTTATGCCCTGTGAACTGAGCAGGTTATGGAGTTGCCTGTGAGCTGCATATAGAGTTGGAATCGAAGTGAAATTGCAGTGGCTCAAGTTCTTGAGGTTGCAGCTGGTGTTGTTAACTGGGAATGGGTTGTGAATTGCAGTTTTGAAGCCTGAGCTGGCATTGAGGTTACAGGGAAGATGGCAGTGAGCTCAAGTAGAGCTACAATGTTGACTGGCTAGGCAGAGCTGAAATTGCAGGACCTGAGAAGGATTGTGATGGTTGCAGGGATTGGTGCTGCAATGAGTTATATTGAGAATGGCAAGGTGATGATGCTGTTGGCTGGATTGGGATTGTGAATGAAGTTTGAGTTCTGGACTGTTGACACTTTGGAGTTTGCAATGAGTATAGTTGATATGGAGCATGCCTGTGACATATTGCAGGTGTTTGGAGGTGGTATGAACTCAGTGATGGGGGCTGTGTTGCCAATAACAGGTAAATGATGATGGCTTGAGCTGAGATTTCAAGAGAAGCTGGTAATGTATGCTTCCAATTGCAGAGATGGGTGCAACTCAGATGGAAATGGTTATTGCTCCTGGGCTTGTAATGCAAGAGATTGCAAGGATGCAGTTCAGGGAAGGTTATGCACAGGAAAGAGCTGGTCTTTGGTGATTGCCGGTGTTGCAGTGGTGAAGTGTGAGTTGTGGATACAAGTTAGAAGGCTGGTGGTATTGGCTGGTGCAGCTGATATTGCTGCTGGGATGGAATCAATGCAGAATGGCTGGCTGAATGGCAAAGAATGTGTGTTGTTCTTGAACTGCAGGTGCAATTGGGCCTGTAACTTGTGAATGGTGGCTTGAGGCAGTGGAAGGAATGCAATGTACTGGTGCAAGTTGGTTGATTACATTGTTGCAGCTGCAATATGAGTATGGAATTGAGGTGGCAGCTGAAGGTTTGATGGCAGCTGGAGTTTAAGCAGGTGATGTTGCAGTTCATGGCTGTGGATGGAATGAGAAGTGTGATCATTGTGCATCACAAGGGTTTGGTCAAGCACAATGATGGTGCTTTCAGAGTCCGGCTCGTGCAATGGCTCGAGAGGCAAGAATCAGCTCAACCAGCCTAACTTAGACCCTGACTCACCTGACTCAGCTGAGTTTTGACCCGGTTTGACTCAGTGAGTTGACCAAGCTGACCCGGCCGTTCTGACCCGTTGACCGGTGACCCGGTTTGACTTTGCCGGTCACCTGAAATATTTTCCGGCGACGTTTTCCGACCAAATTCCGGCCACAATCCCAGTTTTCCGGCGACCAAAATTCCAGAATTTTCTATGGACTTCTCTCATGGGTGTGAAGACTTGGGCTAGGAATTGGATGGAGAATTGGACTCGAATTTGGAAAGAGAAGGTGGAAGAGTTGAGAAAAGCTTGGAATTGGAAATTGAATTGCAAAAGGAAAAGGATTCTACTCCTTAGAAGATTTGGAGAATATTGAAGCTTATAAATAGAGAAGTTTTCTACAACTTCTACACACATCTCTACACACACAATTCTTTTCTTTTCTTATTCTTTGTGTGAACTCTTTAACATGAGTAGTTAATTTATTGATTGAGGATGAATTCCTAGTTCTTAATTTATGTTTTGAGTTTTTGTTTTCAAATTCTATCTTGAAGTTTTTCACATAATTATCGATTGTTTTTACTAATAGGAGTGATCTTAAAGACATTCATGATTGATTGATAGATTGTTTGGAGTGCACGCTAAATTGATTTGTTAATTCGATCTAAAGCTAGTGAAAGTTAGGAGATAAGTAATCGTTTCTTGACTCTTTACATAAGTAGCAAACACGAGACCTTGCGGAGGGATTCCGTGGAGCAATTGTGTGTAGAAACAACGTTAGCAAGTAGACCTTGAGCTAAGAGTCTAACTACTAATATCAACCTAAGAAATTCACAAAACTTAATGCATGAGCCAAGTTACATCTAGGTTGAGCTAATTCTAGGTGGCTTGGTGATTAGAATCCGGTAGTCGAGAACTTCCGTATCCGGTGATACAAGGGATTTAGGGGTTTAGCACTGAGCTAGTTTGCTTTACCTACGGTTGGTGATAATTTGTGACTAATAACAAGTAGAATAGAACATAACTTGATTCATTGTTTCGTAACGAAGAAGGATTCCTTGATCTTGTCTCTCTTATTGCTTTCAATTTTACCTTTTAATTGTTTTGTTTTGCTTTTTACACCCCCCTTTTTTGTGACAATTTTTACAACTAGAATCTCGTGCTCCTCGTGGGATCGACCTTGACTACCCTATATTACTTGTTAATTAGGTAGTAAAGTATTAATTAATTTGTTGTGGTTACGACACGCATCATCTAAGCATGGCCACTGTAATAGTGTGAACTCAGTAGTAAGTTGCTTTGGTAGTTTCTTCACTTTTGGTTTAATGGAGTCATCGGCTAATCTGCAAGATTCCAGTTTCTTGGAATATGGAAAAGAAATGTGTACGAGACAATAATATGGTAGAATGTTCTTTTTTTTCGTGGCACGTATGCCTTTTAAAACTAGGCCAACAAGTGTTTCAATGTTGCATAAATCTGAAGGTTTTTAACTTTTTAGTGAATAACAACTAAATCGTGTTTCTTTCATTAAATTTATTACTATTTGGAGAATAATATGTTGCACCAATCTAACTCCGGTTGGTTCTTCGTGTTAATTTGCAGATAATTTGCTGAGCTTGGACACTTGGAGAGATCAGTTGTACTCGCCGCTACTCACCCTACCCGTTATGTGTTCCCTTCTGTAGCAACGACACAGTGGCAAGATCCAGCACATATGATATATATATCTACTACCATTAGCGCCACATGTAACAAACTCATAGCAAGCAATTACGTGTTTCTGACCATTTCTTTCATAAAATCAATATCGATTCGTAAATTTGGGACTCATCAGATGTATGCTTTGTACGTTGGCTGGGCAATGTGTACTTTTTTGTTTAACTTTGGGTCATTTCAAATTATATATATGGATGGATTATTTATGTGATGGGTTCACTCACTTGGGTTGTTATTTATGCGTTTGTGTGTCAGGGGAAACATGATACCCTCTTTATTCACATCTTGGGTCAGGCTAGACTTTCGCGGAATACATGAATGGTTAATTTAAATTTTATATCTAATTTATTGAACTCAATAGATATCTTATTGAGTTCTTTGTGAATTGAATTGTTTGGAAAGAAAAATGAGATGCCTTTTCCCAACATAGAAAATGGTTAATAAGTTGTCAATGAGATGTTATCTTATTGTTTTCTTAGTTGGTAAGTCATTTTTTACATAAAAGTTATGAAGAGGGCTATGCTGGAGTATGATTTTTTTCCCCACTCTTGGTCTTATACCAAGGGAAACCTATTGGCCTATCTAACCCTTAACAGTGCTTACAGAAGTTACAATTAGATGTTCATCTTATGTGTAGAATATAGGTTTTATGTTGGCAATGTTTGAAGTAACTTCATGATTACAAGTATTTTCTTGACTTGCCGTTTTTATCCAACTAATTTTGTTGGTCCTGATGTTTATCTCACATGGATCTTCCCGCCTCATTAATAATGATGGTTAATTTTGCTGCCAAAAATATTGTATGGTAAAACCATTGTGTGTGGCTATATGGAGTTTGAAAATGGTGATCATGGTTATTTCTATCATGACAAATGCAACTCACAAGTACATTGCATGATGCTGGCATGAAGGTGAAAGTAATACTCATGTTGGAATATATTCAGTCTTCCCATCGCATCATGAAAAAAGAAGGTGCAAGTAAACTAAAGATTTTCTCGTTTAGTTTTATCTATGACATAGTAATTTACGCTTTACACAAACAGAATAAGAAGCAGTGATAATAACGACAGTAATGAAATGGGATATGATTCATATGAATGAATGTATTAGATGGTTATTATAAGACCGGATCATACTTTAACATAAGCATAAGCATAGAGCCATATTATATGACGAGTAGTGGGTTTTTACACTACCTGTAATCATGATTTTAAGTGGTAACCTTGGTTATTTTTTTCTAAAAACTAATGTGGTAATATAAGACCCCAGATGCAGACATGGTCGGGATGGTTTTCTCAAAATTTTGGAGTCCTTTCTTTTTTTCTTTTTAAGTTCAATGTTAAATTTCTTCTGGGCTTATTTATAGGACTGATGTTGTGTCATTTATATACATTTGAATTACTATGGCGTTTAGGCCTTGGTTTTAGGATAAACTACAACGCATCTTACCTTCATTTATGTTAATTAGGTAATAATAAATGGTTTATGCATTGTTATTATCTATCCTACTTTGGATGAGTTTGACTTCTTTTTTTCTTCTTCGTTTGGCTTATTTTCTGTTTAGATGAAGAAGAGCAAAGTAAAACACTATTGCACCCAAGGAAGAGAAAAATAATTGCATTGTTCCCCTAACAACAGTTGACAATATTACTCAGGGTATTCTGATCAAGTATCTTTATCAGATTCTGCTTACTGAGCATGAAAGAGAACTTGGTGAAACAAATGAAAATAGTGAAAAACTGCAACAAACTTGCAAGAGCTTCTGGATAGTATTGCAGAAGGTATCTATTCTTTTACTGTTTGTTCTGCTTGAGGTTATTGATGATATTTTACTACCAAAGCAAGTTTTCAATACATAGTCTGTCGGCATACAAAACATAACAGGGTGTGTTGACTTATTAACTTTGTGGAGGTATACTAACCTGATGTCACATTGCAGACAGATGGCCGGAGGTAGTTATCTTATACAAATGATATAATTAGTAACCCGATATTTTCGTTGACTTTAACGAGTTTTGTGAGTCTGTTTTTGTCCGATCTATTTCAACTTTATGGGGGTGGCATATTCTTTTTTTTTTCCATGGTTCATAACAATGATTTTGTTAGCATCAAAGATTCTTACATCTTTTTCGTGTTGAATGGTAGCTGAATTGCTGGCATCGTTTCTATATATGACAACAATGGATGCTGCCTATATTTGGAATCTCCTCTTAATGGGAAAATCGCTCACTGGCCTGGTTGCAGAACATGTCCAAGACTGTCAGCAGGTTAGTTGCATCAGTCTAATATAACTTCCTATAATCCTACAAACAATTCTGAAGCACGGGAAGGGTTACGGTTTTGTTAGCAGTTGAAGGGTTTTTGTGTATGATATCAATGCGTAACATAGTTTTCACTAAGGAGCTAGAGGATGGCTGCAGAGAGGATGATGGAGGTTCAGAAAGGGAGACAGAAGTAAACTTAAGATCCTAATGTTAGGGTTAAATGTGTATAAAGAAGGGGGTGGGGTACATTCTCTTCTTGCTGTTTTAGCTCAAATGGCAGAGCGCATGGTTTTAACCATGTAGTTGTGGGTTCGACTCCCACAGATGGCGTATTTATCTGAGTAAACCAGAACTTTACATGCTTCAGATACCAGTATATAGTGCGACATACGTGTACATGTAGAAAACCTTTTATCTCTATACATTGTTTTCTATCAATTAGATACTGATACTGTTTTCTCAGCACTTTACTCTAGAGGAGAATATGTTGATAGTTGCTCTTATATGCTTTAGATACCAGTATATTCGGACATCATTAATCATTACAGTACTCCGAGTTGATTCTTTTTTACCCATTTTCTCTATTATACAACAATCCGATGCAATGTCACTTATTTTTGGGGTTATTTAATCACATTTCTGTTTTATTAGATAAGAAGCTTGAAGAACGAAATATTTTGTCACATTATGGTAATTGGACCATGGATGTTGAGTGATAATAAGATTCTGTTACTTTTAACTGCTATACCCATTAGGTGTTTCACTTTCTTATGAGATGGGATGAAAATTGGAAATCTCTAAGTATTTAGACATGAGATGAGAACTGAGAGCAGAACTGACCCATGCTCGGATGATGTTGAAAGGCGTGAGAAAGTTGGCGACGTAAGGAAAAGGTTGGATTTGATGAATTATAACAGTTTCTCAGTGAAAGATGGAGGGATTAGGGGTTAATCTGTTGATGAGCTATGCGGTGGTTGTTCTAAAAGTAGTCAAGTTTTCTTACATACTAACATAAGAACCTGTCTTTTTGTCAGTGTCAAACACGAAATACTACATTATATATTCTGAAACATGTATGATAGGCTTTCTATTTACTAAAGTTTAGTGTTAATTTGATACCTTGCTAAAACTAAAACATTTTTTTAGCAAGGGGTTAAAAATGTAACATTTGCAACATTTCATATTGAGATTCGGATAATATTGTTGCTTTTACTAGAATTCTGATAAATTATCATGTAACAGAAAGATATGAAGATCTTTCTACGTGAAATTAGCTTAGGAGTACATCATAAGAATGAGCAATGGAAGTCCTATTCAAGAGGAGTGCAAACTTAACCTTACACTACATACCTCATGTTATTTCCATACGGTGAGCTGAGTTGGAAACTTGGGATGACTCTTGAATAGTTTGACAATTTCCATATTTTCCAGCGGATGTGAAAGCATTCTACCATTCCAAGAGAAAAAAACTATTTTCAGAGTTATTAGTAAATGCTTGGGAATCAACCGAACAGATTCTTCTATACTATCTCAAAGTGATTCTGAACAAGAATTTTACAAATATATGGTATCCGTCCGCGAAAATCTGGAGAAATTAAAATAGAAACTGTGACAATTCAAACAACGAATATTCTGAACCGGCGTAGGAAATATCTGAACTCGAGAGAGTAAACAACGAATATTCAAGGATAGTTGAATGCCAAAATATTCATGGACGGATAAAAAACACATATTCATTCACTTTTAGGAGTAGTTTTTTATGGATCTATATTCTTTCGTTATCTTAAATTTATATTTCTAGCAAGCGATGCTATAACTCCAGTTTATTTTTGTCATACTATCGTATGGTTCACCAGGTTTTTGGTTGAATCAAAAGGCACTAATAATTGCTTGAACAACTAACTCCATTAGCTTTTGCATTATTCATCTTATTTACCATTTTTTTATCGATAAAGAGTTTGATGTTGACGAGTTTTGAACTCAGGTAACTGGTACCATCACCCAACAACTTTACTACTATATACTACTATACTACAATGACATTAACATCATTTACCTTATTATTATTTTGGTAATTTAAATTCGTATCTAGGTCAGAATGTTTTATTCTTCTTAATAAATTTCTTGGATTGCTTTATTTTAGATTTATTGCTTTCAGACCACTCTTAAGCTTGCATGTTCTAATTTGTTAGATAAAAACGCCCAACATCATCCGCCTAAGTCATATTATACTTTGATTGTCATCTTTCACATGTGATGTTTACGTTTAATCTATCATCACCATTTAATAACCCTGGAATCTACAAATTAAAACGCACCAAGGATTATTATTTTTTGGGAAATAACCAATCGTGATACCTAGATAACATAAACCAGAATACATCGGTGGAATACCTGGATAACATATTTTCACGGAGCTTGCCAATATAGAAACCCTATGCCGGATACCGAAGATTACATGATGCATATAACTAACCAGAGGTTGAGCCGGGGCCGTAAGGCCCCGGTGATACCTAGTTACATATATATAATGTTCTTTATATACAGGAAAAGGAAAACCCTAGTCATTTAATAGACCGCACATCTATGGGCCATAGGCCCTATAACACTCCCCATTGTGCGGTTTAATAACAAAACTTTGTACATAGTGCTTTACATATAGTGCTTTGAATTTAGTTCTTCAAATGTCGTTTTCTCCTTGATGACTTGTGTAGAAATCAATTGTCTCATTAAAACTCTGACAAGGAAAAACCCAGTGGGACAAAACCTTGGTACAACTCTTCACATGTAGTACTTCACATGTTGTCTCGTATTTTACATGTAGTTCATCACATGCAATATGATCTTTAAAGATCGTCGAGTCTAAGTTAATTGTCTCGTTAAAACTTCCTTAGGCTAACCCATAGGGGCAAAACCTAAACTAAAGACAAAGAGTACAATATTAGGGAAACTTAAAACATAGTTGGATGCGTATACGTTGCCTCATTAAAACCTTGACAAGAGAAAACTCAGTGGGATAAAACCTTAACGAAGGGAAAGAGTACAATGTGACAGCTGCAGGTAAAGGTGATCCGTTGCAGATGATCACTTTGCTTCGTTGAAGTTGACTAGATTCTTCACAAATCCTAAGGCAGGAAATGCTCGTGGGAAAGACAGTAGCCTTAGCTAGGAAATTACTTCCCGGTGTTTGTTGTTGTCTCATTAAAAACCTTTCCGAGTAACAAAACCCTATGGGAAAAGCAACCTCGGTGAAGGAAAATAGTTCAACACACCATTAGATGCTCCCCCTAATGTCAGACAATTTTCATTAGTCTAATGCAGTCAAAATGAGTTTATCACACATTACTTTTGTGACTTGAATGTTTATAAGACCCTATTGTTGATTCTAGAAGTTACGTTGCTTAACAAACTATCGCATTTCATTTATTTGATTCATATATTTTCAGTAATATCAACACGATCTTTATGTCTTCAACGTTCAACATACTTGATTTTTTTAGTGTTGACTCGCTAAAAACCTTGTCGAGTAACAAACCCTTTGGGAAAAACTATTCTCGATCGAAGGGAAAAAGAGTACAACACATCTTCAATTTCGAAGTAGAATATGTCGACATTATATCCTTGGATCCTCCCCCTGATGTCGGCATCTCCCCCTAATTACTTTCAGAGTTGTTCCAGGCAGTTCCTTTAGTCATGTGCTTTACTGAATATTGGTAATGACTTAACAAATAGTCTACCATATCTCCCCCTGATTACTTTCGTTGGACAAGAGATTATTATTCCTTTATAATCAACAACCTTTGGATTGCAGTTCCTTTAGCATTCCTTTTTTTATGTCTTTGCAGAGATAAAACAAACTCTTGTCAATGGTTACTTTTAAGTACATGATTAAATTCACCGTACCATTCCAATGACGTTTCATTGGCGCTGAGCTATATCTAGCTAACAAGTTCACTGAGGATGTACATTTGGTCGAGTACATTATGCTAAGTACAAGAATGCGTTTATTGTACTTAGATAAGGGAAAATCATCTGCCGACACATATTTGTCATCTTCCTTTAAACGAATTGGCCATTTACCTACATTTGAATCTCGACTAACCATGGGAGTACTAGCAGGTTGCATGTCCTTGTTATATTTCCTGACAACTTTAGACCTATGCAAACTGGTGGAATAATATACCACAATCTCAATTTTCGATTGAGCTTTCCCCAGATTTCTCATCTCAAATTTGGATTTAGAGAAGCTTGTAGGATCTCTTATTATATTAAGAGCTCCCATCATGTTTGTACCATCGACATAGATAGCTAAAATTCCAAATCAGGAACTTGCTTGTGAATACGCAAGGAAAAATACCTTACTTGGCTATCCCCTCCAAATTAAATATCCACTTAGACGGTTATACCCCATTCACATGATTTCTTCAATCCATAAGTGAATGTCCAGTATAATTATGAACGCACTTTGTGGTCTAAAGTCATTTGATTTGGGTAACAAAAGGCTATCAAGCCCTTTGGTAAATATCTTCTATCTCTTGATTCTTTCAGAGATACGTAACAACCACATACATATGCTGCATTTCGAGTCCTTTTGAAATTACCAAGCTAACTAAGTAGCAGAATGCTATACTGTTCATTACAAGAGAACAATTCCAGGTCTTTGTGAGAAACCTCACGCCACAAGGCGAGTCTTTATACTTTAAGACAGCTTTCTTCTCATTATGCTTTGTGAAAAGACGAGGGTACCTAAATATACTTCAATCTAAAACTTTTCCACCTACAAGTCCTTTCTCCGAAAGTGATTGTCTATGGACTGAGTCGAGACAATACAACTAATCGGTTCACACAATACGCCAACAAGATAACTTGCGTGATTGACTATGGATACAAGATCGAGACAATACAACAACGAAGTATGTTTACTTGATAATAGGTTCGGACTTAACCAAACACAAATAGGAATTAATGTTTGTGTATTTTACTTCTAATTATAATAAAAACAATTATAATTGCGGAAATAGAAAAGTAAAAGACACATCAAGATTTTGTTAACGAGGAAACCGCAAATGCAGAAAAACCCCGGGACCTTGTTCAGAATTGAATACTCTCGGGATTAAGCTGCTATACAAAATCTAAACCAACTTCGTATAGTTCAGACCAAGCAACTGAACCTATAGTTCACCTAGTTCCGTCTGTATCCCTGCGCCTCCAACTTGCAATAAGTCACGCACTTGGAACAATTCCTTTGGTTCGTATTCCAAACAATAAAGGAACAACAAATCTGTTCGGTAGCAACTCTTTTCAAACAACGTGATATGAGTTTGACAAAGGCTCTTCCGTTTATCCCAATAAACTCCTTTGTCCGGTCCTTAGATCTATCTTTTCAACAACTACCAAAGTAATTGTTAAGATTATGCAATCAATACTTCGAATCACAAAGAAACATATTAATACCGATCTACTCAACTAATCAATCAAGATTATCACAAAGATAAACCAATTATAGTTGGATCCCCAGCCGATCAAGTTTTGTGCACACCAAAGATTATGAACCAAAATCAGAAATCTTCTTCGTCTTCAAATCTTCTTAGATCTTCAATAAACACCTGCACAAAATCAACTTGAATCTCTTGTGATCAATCACACACAGAACGGAGTCTGTTAACAATGGATTATCACAAGACGTCTTTATATCTACAAACAGTCTAAAGATCCCCGTCGAAACTTCGATCTAGTTTGAGTGAATCTTATATCAGAAGAGAAGATTCTCAAGCATAAACAAACTAGGTGTAATCAAAGTTCAACAACCGTTAGTCAATCAAATCAATCGAAAACTAAAAAAGAAACTGCAATTATCTAGTTTCCCATCAACGGTACTCGTAGAGCTTCCCAATCCCAAAGAAGTCTTTAAAACGAGCGGTCGTAAGAGATTTCGCCTAATTAGGTACTTTCCTCTCTCGAATAGCCGACTCCACCAAGAACAACACAACAAGGTAGTTTTGTCAAGCTCGAGGATTAGTTTGCTTGAAATGCAAACTTTAATATTTAGAGACCAAGGAAGTTTGGACACTAAGGAATTTCCAAAACCGAAAATATTCTCAAGATATGCAATATATTTTCAACTTCGGTTTCCATAATTCCTGGAAATGCTTTGTCCAAATATTGACCGAAATCTCGGTAGAAAATCTCTAATTAGTAAATGCACATTACCAATTTTTATTTTCTAAAGATATGCGTTTTAATTGCTGGAAATTAAAAGCATATAAAACTAAAAACCTTAATTAACAGATTCTCAATTTATTTCGATCCGGGATTCTCCTTTAGCTATTAAGGAATATCTTTGAACAATAAAAGATAAGCGTTACTGCACATGTTCAAAGTATGTCGACATATTTACTTTGTAAATCCTTTTTCATATTTACAATATTGGAACCGATTTGCCACACTTCCAAACAAGTTTAGAATTGGTTCATTTGACTTCCAAGAACTATGTGATTGATTATCGTATCAAATCACCAATCATGGGTTTCACGGTTCTACCAAAACAAGTTTCGGTTCTACCTCCATGTGGGTACTAGGATCAGTCACACTAGCTTTCCAAAATTTGGTTGACTAGGTACTAGGATCGGTTACCACATATTTATGGTATCTAACTTGTATTCGGTTGCATAAGTCATAGGATCGGTTACGAATATCTAAGACTTGTTGTACCTCTTACAAGGATCGATTCCCCTTTTCTTGTGATCGGTTGCACCTCTTACTAGGATCGGTTCCCCAATGTCTAGAGTTGGTCATACCAATTACAACAAATTGATCATACCATCTCAGGTGATTACTTAAGATCGGTTTCACTAATAAAAGTCATACAAATACAAAAGTCAGGCCTTGTGAATAGTTTTACCAAGATACATAAACAAGTTATGAGCGGTTATACTAAACACACATATTGGTAATCTAAAGATTTGCAATGAATAACAATACCAATAAACCTAGCGATTTCCATTTCGATTCATAAAACAAGTTTATGAATTGTACTTCCTTTAAACGAATGTAAAACATTGTTTCCTAGGACAAAATCTTCACCCATACCCATACATAATCACAATAGCATTCATACGATTATGTCGATGTCTTATATACGAAGTTCAAAAGATAGACGTTATACTTCGTATTGTAATTCATTAATACTATGTCTAACTAGAGTATTATCATTCACAGCTTCGCAGTTATGTTTTCAATATGAACGACTTGAAAATACGTTAGGGAATGAAACAGTTCAAGTCAAATATTACTAACCTCAAGTGGAAGGATGATGTCGTCGTTGTAGCTCCTTACTTCTTCACATTCTTCAAGTCTTCACGTAATACTTGTAATGTCTCATATCCTAATACTTTCAAGCTAACCTATACGAAGTTGACTCTAGTAAATAATCAAGCGAATCTTTAAATGAGTTTTGGTTCCCTAAAATATGGCAACCAAACTTGACATACCAACGCTTGGTGGGTCCAACCGATCTATGATCTAACAATCTCCCCCTTTGTCAATTTTAGTGACAAAACTCTTACATCATATGGATAAAAAAATTACAAGAATTCATTACACATACGCCTGATTCCCAAATTCAACAACACAATAACCTGTATACATTCAATCCATAAATGCCGATGTTGACATTATAATAACAAAGCTAATACTCCCCCTAAAGGTAAGATAGGTATATTTTCAATCCGTACGTCTTTTTTATTCCCTTTGTAGTCCATATAGCTACTAGTATCAATATGATATGCTACTCCCCCTTAGTCTATGCTTTACTCTTTCGTTAGATATAACGTTTAAGCACCAATGTCCTTAGTGATACCAAATCACTTGTTTACTCCATATATTTCTCCCTCTTTTTGTCACAAAATGATAAAGGTACGAGCAAATAAAAGACAAACCGAAAGGATCTTACAAATCTCAAAAGACTTGCAACCTATAAGAGTTAAGCACGAGGGTTCCACACACCATTTTTGATAACCAATATCAAAACCGAAACTACAAAGTAATTTTTTTTTTATATGCTACCAAGGAAACAATTTCCCGAAACAATTTTCCCTAATAGTTTAGCAAACCAAAAATCGACTAAGCACCTTAGTTCCTTTGCTAAACCGATTGCACAAATACAATCGCTTGTTCGATAAGACCAAAATAAAGATCAGAATTAACTCTATTTTTCTCATCAGGTTCTAATTATTCAAACAATATATTAGACCTTTCACTTTTAAACAAGACAAGTACTAGGTTAGTTAACTAGCATTTCTTGTTAAGGCATTCGATTAGACTTGAATAATCGAAACCTCCACTTTGATAAGTCTAACTAAGATCAGAATTAACTTAGTTTCTCTTATCCGGAATCAAATTGGACTAAACAATTCATCGCGAAAACCTTTTGTTAAGCCATAAACAATTCATACAAACCAAATAAATCAACTTGCATAATTATTTACCTCAACCGGAAGCAGTTGAAACAACATAGACATTAAAGTACCGCAATTGCACCGTAATTTTGTAAGCCTAAACAATTGATACCAAACAATAAAGCAAGATAACAATAGTTTTTCTTAACCAGAAACAATTGGATCACACACATCCATACACAAATAATGGAATAAAACAATTGTACCGAAATTTTGTTAAGAAAAATCAATAAAATCAGGCTTTTCTTAAACATGAAAATGATTAACTAACAAATTCGTTACCTCAAGTTCCGCATCCTCTTCTCCCCTTAAGATATGTCATCAAGCACCAGCTCAAGATAGAACTTTCCCCCATTGTGTTGTCATCCTCTCACAAGACAAAGGAACAACAACAAAAACCAACCTTTACCAGAGAAAGGTTGAAAACCGGTTTAACTAATGCAATGCAAAAGTTGAAACCACGAAACACATATGCTTTTATGCTAAATCAAACTATTCAACATATTGTGAATTTTTCACATATTAGTTTCAATCAGAACCCCTTATGATCCTTTGATAAAGCCTACCTACATGGGCTAGAACTTAATCCTGCTAAACCAAAAAGTCACCCAAAACATAAGGGTTCACACCATATGAGATCGAATATTAAGGTTATGAAAACCGAAATCAAACATCCCATAAACAATACATATCAATAAGATAAAGCATTCAAGCACAGGCTATGTAAACGAAAAACTATCACAAGAAAAATTATAAACTAATAATTTTATTCATAAATAAGATAGTTTTATTCATAATAGACCTTATACAATTATTGAAAGAACTCAAAAAACTGATGTCTATTTTCCTTGATTAATCATTCATCTCAATGATAGAGGAAGGTAGATTATTACTTTCAGTCTTCAGCTTGTGAAATTCTTCAAGTAGATAACCTTGTTGTTTGACTACACTAGTAGAAAATGGGTTTTAAACCACTTCCTGGGCTTTGGTAAAACCACTACTATTGGGCTGAAGTTAAGCATAGTGCCGTGACTCACAGTTGTTTTACTAAGAAAAAGTACGGAAAACTTGAACTAGTTTCTATCACAGTAGTTTTCTTGAGTGGCATTTTCGTAAAAAAATCATAATTTGAAGTACCACTGAGAGGGCTAGAGTTTTATACGGAAAGAGAAAAGAAACCAAACCTTATCTCTCTATATCTCGTCTGCACCCTCTTCGTTCACTTATCTCTCTCAACTGACTCTCTAATTCTCTTAATTTTTTTCTGTATCAACCTGCTTCTTAATCTTGTGAATCAAAACTTTTAATATTAGGGTTTGCCTCCTCTTTTCCTCTATTGTAACAATATCATCTCTTGAATGTTTGTCCTGAATCAATGAAAAAGAGGCGATGAAGATCATCAACAACAACCAAAAACAAAGATTCATCGGCAATAACTTAATCGAAAGATAAATATCATCTCTCTTTATCATTTTAGTTCAATCGATTAGTGTATCCACTTGGAATTGAAATTTCGGGAGATTTTTTTTTGATCTTAGTAAACCTAAAAACTTCGATTTCATCTCAATTTTATTTTCTGATTCATTACCAGTTTGTGCATTTGTTCATTTTTTATTTATTCGTTTTTTAATTTCTTAGTTTTGTTTTATTGATTGTGTGTATTGTCTTTTTATTCAGCCACCAAAGAAGTAGAAAGCTCCACCGCATCTTCAAATCCAGCTAAATCTGGTGGTGGTAAACAAAAAAAAATATCAATTCATGATTAAATCTATATTGGGTTCTTCTTTTATATTGGATTTAAGTTGTTTTGTCTTGTGATTTGTACAGATTGGAGCAAAGGAAAGCTAAAGGAGAAGGTTAACAACTTTCTCTTGTTTGATCAAGCTAGGGTTTAATCTGTTGGTTTCTTTGTAAGATCATTACTTCAGCTGATTTGGTAAATATGATGCCTTTTGTGTTTGATAAATATGGGTTTTGGTTTGTTACTGGATTAGGGTTCCTGTGTTGGAAAATTTTATGTTGTTACAGTTTTGATAAAAATAGGGGTTTTTTAGTTGCATTGGTTTCTTTTTGTGTTGCATCAGAAATCTTCAGTTCATCGCTTTCCTACTGTTTCGTGGTAGACATATTTACCATTTTTAATATGTTTTCTGATTGGTAGCAAGTTGAAGAGAAAAAGCTCGTGATGAGGATGGTCGGCCTATGTGAGTCTCGATGCTAATCTAAATAGAAATTAAAAGTGATTTCGATGCATTTTTTGTTACAGTTTTGAAAATTTGTTTAATGGGATTTTTGATACAGGACATCGATATGGCAAAGTATGCATTGGCATTAACAGGTCATTTAAATTGGCGAAAAGCTCATGCTTTTGAACATTCCATGGGTAAGTAAAGCCTTTTCCATCCTATTTCAGTTTGCTAGCTTGATTTTTGGGCGTCTAGTATTAGGGATTCTTCTTAAACTTGTCTCGTTGTATATTTTCGTCGGGGTCCATGATAGCGTATTTGAGGTATGCTTGGTATATTCTTACAAGTTTTTTCTTTCGTCAGTCCATAGGTTTTGCCCATGTTTTCTGATTTACTGCCATTGGAGTGTAGGCAACTGGCTTACTAATTGGGATGGAAGATGTACGTGTACCACAAGAGAAGCAAGTTGAGTATCTGTCATCACTGTTTATCCCTCTATGCAATCAGGTAAGTAATGAATCCTTTCTTAAGGCAAGTTATTAGATGGGCAGGGGAAGACATTTTTGTTAGTTGGAAAATTCGTGTTCACTGCTCTTACATGCATGGAGTAACTTTCGCTCTCGTCTAGTTAATTTAGATAATGTTTTTCTACTTTCTAGTCTAATTTCCCTTCTATTCAGGTCCAGATGCTTCTTTTAAATGCCAACGTAAAAAATCAGGAAGAATCTTATGCTAAAATTGCTAATATACATCAATTAATCATGGCAATTAATGCAATGAGCAAGGTATTCTTGTTGAGTCCACTAATTTGTATACTCTCGGTTTATTTTTGTTAGGTCCACTTCGTTTTTTCTCTCTTTACTTTATATAATGTTTCTCACCCAAGATAAATTTGGTTTCTTTAGGGCGACTAGCAGTGACAAGACGTTCGTTGAAGCCCTAAAGGAATGGGGGATCCTCTGTAACCCACCATCATTGGATGCTGTGATTCTTCTCTTCCAATTATCAGTATTTACTTTATTAGGAAATTGATCCTAAAATATAGCTATTCTGTGCACCAACATCCGCATGAACTTTCCTGATGTGAGGTCTTATGTGTCACCATAAGATTAAGCTAATGTGGACTTGCATTTCCTTGTACTACTATTTTCATATCAAACATGTTTCTGTTGCGTTAATTTGGTGACATGTCTGAATTTTTACTCTGTGTTTTCTTTGTGGCAGAGTTTGGATGTTCTCCTTCAAATTCTTGTGGTGTTTCCTAAAGTTGACCCTCTACAGAGTAAGGTAGTACACTATCTTTAGCCGAGCTTAAATAATAGGTTCAAACTCAAAATAAAAAACTGAAGGGAAAGAATTATCCATATAGCATGATTTTTGGATCAAAATGAAAATAGAACTTGTAGTCCGGATTGTAACCCTGAGTTTGAGCCAGGCATTGATGAGTGCCAAATATTGCATATTTCTACACCTTTTTATTGGCATTTAACTCATCTTTTGCGCTTTAAAATCATATATTATCCCAAATTCTGGATTTTCTCTGTTTTCAAGAATAAATACTTGTACTAATTAATTTTGTGTTTAGGTAGTAAATAAGGCTTGGAGAAATTAAGGAGCCAAAAGAGCAGAAAATTGGAGACTAGCGACTATGGAAGAGAAGTTGCAGCCCGCTTGCGCATCAGTGGCAACCCGTTTACAAGTATATGGGCTTGAGTTATCCAAGATCCGAGCCCATACCCAAATCCAAGCCCGCCGCCATCCTGAGCCGTTAGATTGGATCAAGCAGCTTCATCCAACGGCTCCATCACTCGAAGCGCCTGCTCAACACCCTAGCCTCCTGTCCCCTTCACCTACTCAACCAGAAGCCAAACACCCCCTTACCATCGTACTCACCTTCTTCCCCTTCTGTAAAAACCAGTTCATTCTCCCCCGACCATTTTTGCAGTTCCAACAACACCAGCAGCACCTTCTTCTCCCGACCAACATCTATGTCACCAGCACAGCCACCTTCTACACCTCCTAGCTCTTAACTATCTCCTTCATAGCTTCTTCTCATAAACCCTAGAAGCTAGGTTTGAGATAGATAAAGTTAGGGTTTCCCCAACAACGAATTAATGAAGTTGCAGAGCCGAATTAGCAGAGGGGACAACCAATTCAGAGTCTTTGGTGAACAGGGTATGCATTTAATTTGGATTTTTAGTGTGAGAAGAGAACTTTGAGGTATAAATAGAATTGTTCTCTGTGTAAGAACGTGGTCGGGAATTTTTAGGAATTATTTGGTTAGCTTAATTCAACTATGTTTTAATTACTATCATCATGTTCTAATTCCATTTGCTAGGGTCTAGATGAAACCCATAATGGTATGCTAGGTTAATCAATTTCCTGATTTTGTTCTTGATGTGCTTCATTGCTTTAGGGATAATTAATTAGCTTTTTGATCAAATGAACCTGTGATAAGTTGTATTGTAAGAAGACAACTTATACTAGGGGTAAGTTAGTGAAATTGGTTGACAATTTTTCCACCCGAGACCTTCAAGGGAAGGACAAGAGCATAATTTGAGTTTGTTTTGCCTTAGTATAGGATTAAGAGTTGAATTCAATCACCCTAGTGCTCTCTAGCAATTGTTTACAATCTGTTTTTGCATATTTACTTTACAATCTGTTTTATTATTTGTTCACTATAACTCTCTTTGTCGTATCGACACACTCAAAACCCCCTTGTTGCTACTCTCACCTTGAATCAGTTTAGTAAGACCATAAGCTTCAACGTTACACCCTCCAAGTCTCTGTGGATCGACCTGTGCTTGCCCTGTGTTGCTTGTCGACACTGTGCACTTTCAGTTTACAATTGTAGGCATCTTTATAATCCTACCAAGTTTTTGGCGCCGCTGCCGGGGATTTGGTAGTGGTGTAGTTGCTCTATTGTTAACCTTACTGGTTTTTATTGTAGTTTTGTATATATGTGTTAGATTTTCTTTTGTTTTTCTGCTGTTGTTAGTGTAACTTAATTGTGCAATCTGTCTGTTCATCTTACATCTCATCCTGCATCATTATTCTGTAGCATACCTTTTCTGTTTTACCTTGCATCTTGTTTTAGTTAAAAGCTTTTAAGTAGTATAAACACTTGTTATAATTTATCCCTGTAAAATATCCAACTTAGCTGTAGTAGTTAGCTGTAATTTTTCTTTTTCTTCCAATCATTCTATAGTTGCATCTTTATTTCACACTCTTGTAGTATCAGTCATTGTATCTCAGTCACTTACCTGTATTCTTTTAGTCTTTTTGTTAGTTAGTTTACTTTGCATCATATCCCTGTTTAGCTTGTATCCAGCCATCATCAGCACTCATTCCTGGCAACCTTTCTAGTTTTTCCTGCTGTGATTCATTCAATTAACAACATTCTGTGTGCAATTATCATTGTAGTCTCAGCAGGTGTGTAGTGGTTCTGTTAATCCACTGATACTCAATTTTTTTTTTCTTTTCTCATTCCCCTGTGACATATCAGCACAAGCACTTTGGCATTTCTTGTTCATCACCATATTCTGTGTTAGCTTAGACCTGCTCCATTGTAACCGTGTAGCTTATGATAATCTCAATCTACCCTGGTTAACAATTCAGCAGAGCAGAACAAAGTCACTGATATGCTGTAGATTCCTCCTGCAGTTGGTTATACTCAGTTCCTATTCTGCCATTTTTCTTGCTTTAATCTGTCCACTTGTGAGAACTGAGACTTTTTTGTTGAGCTGATAGGTACCTTTGAAACCAAAGCAGTAAACCAAGGAAAAGCATAAAAAGGAGCAGAACAGCATAGCCATTGTGGCTAAAACCGGTTGGTCATTCTCAAACACCATTACACTCTATATCTGCATGAATGATAAACCCTGATAGCCTGATACACTAGCTGTCCTGTCCTGCTGAGCATTATACTACTCTTCCAAGTTGTGGCATTTGATTGTCTTTGTAACTTGAAAAACCAATTTGAATCGAGAACTGGTTTTTCATTCCCAAAAACATAAGCTTGTGATATTTGAGTTTTGCTTTGGTGAACTGAGATTGTTATTAGCTGTACAAAACTTGAATGTTTGTTGAACTAGCTACCCTGGTACCTTTGTGCATGATCTATGAAACTTGAGTAGCGTGCTGACCTGTTGAATCTGTTGAGCCGTGATCACCTGCCAAGCTAGTCACCCAACCCCTGCAATATCTTGAATTTGTGCACCTGTGGTACCTTTGCATAATCTATGAAATCCGAATAGAATTTTTGCTTGCTGAATTGTTGTTTCACCATGCCATAAACATGACCTTGTGAATTGCTTGGTTGTCCGACACCCATAACATGTTGAGTGATGTTCTTAAACTTATTGGCATGAATGCATGATAAAATTCTTGAATTTCTTGATTCTGTGACACTTGAGTAAAATTCGTGCTAGCTGAAACTTGTGCTTTTGTGTATTTTATGCACTACTACTTGTCTAGGCAGTATAACGATTTGAATCTGTGCACAAAGGTTTGATTCTGTGGTATTTGAGCTATGCCTTGGTTGGCCAAGTTTGTTGTTAGCCGTGATGAAATTTTGTATCTAAATTGTTAATGACCCGTTGATAACCTGTGAGCCATATTCACCTGCCAAACGGTTGTTTTTCACAATCACACAGCACATGCTTCACCTTGAGTGAGCATAATCTAGCTGCCCTGAAAACTGTGCACATATTCTGTTATTTGTTCAACCTGCCAAGCAAGTTTTTGCTGTGCATTTATTAAAAGCAGCAGAAATCAATCCTGTGTGACTAATTCGGAGAACTAGTGTTTGATTCTTATGAGCTTTGCCTCCCTATTTTGAAAATCGATTGGTTGTATGAGTGTTTACTATGCTTGATGTGCTAGCTAGGCTATGATTGTGTCTTTAAGAGACCAAACAAACCGACTAGTTAGAATCCGGCAAGAAGATATTGTTGACATACCCAGTTCTGCAGTAGAAAGCCCAGACCAATCTGATACAATGGGTGATGAACCGAACCAACCCCGTAGCCTCAAGGACTACATGTACCCCACTAGGGCAAGCCAGCCCTCTTGCATCATTCTACCAGCTGATGCTGGCCAGTTTGAACCGAAAGCAAGCACAATTCACATGTTGCTCGTGTTTAGAGGGGTTGATGCTGAAAACCCCTACCACCATGTTAGAGACTTTGAAGATATCTGTGGGACTCTACGTTTTAACCAAATGCCGGAAGAGTCCCTCAAACTGAGATTATTCCCGTTCTCTTTGAAAGAAAAAGCCAATTCCTGGCTTCATGCCCTACAACCACAGTCCATTAGAACATGGGATGATCTCACAAAAGAATTTTTCAAAAAGTTTTTCCCAAACCATAAGACTGCGACAATTCGTTAAAGTCTAAATGGTTTTGTGCAATTATAAGAAGAGACTCTAGCAAAATATTTGGAGAGATTCAATGAATTATTGCTCCAGTGTCCCCACCATGGTTTTGAAAAATGGAGACTTGTGCAAATTTTGTATGAAGGCCTAGATGTCAGGACCCGAACCACAGTTGAGTCAATGTGCAATGGTTCATTTATTGACAAAAGTGTTGATGAGTCTTGGACTTTCTTAATCGAAGTCGCTGAAAGACTCAGCAGTGGGAGTCCATCCGTGAACCTAAAAGGACTACCCCTGTAGCTAATGTTCATAGAATTGAGTCTGACTTTGAGGGAATGCAAAGATGGCATCTTTGGCTAGGAGAATAGAAGTACTAGAACTGCAGAAGAATGTAAAAACTAATGCCCCTACTATCCGTGACCAAATTGAAATGGCCACTTGTACCGCATGCCATAGTTCAGACCACTTAGTGGATAGCTGCCCAGACCTACATGCATTTCAAGAGTCTAAAACCGAGCAAGCCAATGCGTTGTACCATAGGCAAGAGAACAACCCTTATTCTCAGACCTACAACCCAGGGTGGAGGAATCACCATAACTTCTCATGGTCTAAAGGGCCTGTACACGGGGGAACAACAAATAATAACCAAGGATACTCATATCCTAGAAACCCCCAAGTACAACCACAAACTCAAGACCACAGAGAAAAAGCCTAGCTTTGAAGATAGTGTCGGTCTGTTGACCCAAAATCTTTTACAACTTCAGAAGACCACTGACCAACGTTTCACAAGTCTAGAACTTAAAATGGGTCAAATTTGTGATGCATTGAATGAGAGAGAAAAAGGCAAACTCCCTAGTCAACCCCAACAAAATCCAAAGAATGTATTTCAGGCAGGTACTCCAACTTGCAATGAAACTTCACATAGTCATATGAATGCTGTCACCACTCTTCGTAGTGGTAAATTTGTTGAGAACAATGTAGGTGTACCACAGTCAAGAGAGTCTAAATCAGACTCACCAGTACACACAACACCACAGAAAATATCTACTGTACAAAATGGATCTGAACATGTTGATAAATCTAAAAGTCCTACTGATATAGATATTTCTTCGCCATGTCATGTGCCTGTTGCTCCATTCCCACAAAGGTTGGTGCAACAAAAAGGGGGTAACCAGTACAACGAGATTTTGGAAATGTTCAAATGAGTTAACATAAACATTCCATTTCTCGAGGCAATCAGGCAGATAGCCATCTATGCTAAGTTTTTGAAGGAACTGTGCACACAAAAGCGAAAGATTCATGTGCATAAGCGTGCCTTTCTCACTGAGCAGGTGAGCTCAATAATTCAAAGCAAGATTCCAACTAATTTTAGAGACCCAGGTAGTCCAACAATTACATGCACCATAGGTGACCATGTGGTCGAAAAGGCGTTACTAGACTTAGGAGCAAGTGTGAATCTATTGCCATACTTTGTGTATGTGCAGTTAGGTCTTGGGGAGCTGAAACCCACTCTTGTTACGCTACAATTAGCGGACAGATCTGTGAAAATCCCTCGTGGCATTGTTTAAGATGTGTTAATCAAGGTTGATAAATTTTTCTTTCATGTGGACTTCATCGTCTTAGATACTCAACCTGTGCAAAACCCAGATAATCACATTCCTGTTATTTTAGGACGTCCTTTCCTGGCGACGTCCAATGCTATCATAAATTGTCGTAATGGAGTGTTGAAATTATCTTTTGGTAACATGACCGTAGAACTGAATGTTTTTAACACTAGTCAACAACCCATTGATTGTGATGATACTGATTTGCATGAGATTAACATGATTGAGAGTCTGATCCAAGACTCATTGCCTGACATTTTTTCAGTGGACCCTTTGCAAGCATGTTTAGATAACTTTGACTTAGATCTCTTTGAGTCTAAGTACATTGGTGAAATTCACTCTTTGCTTGAATCTGTTCCACCCATGGATATTGCTAAATGGCAGACTGCAGTGGAACCACTTCCACTCTCTGATTCCAAATCTGCCTCACCTCTTGATGAAACACCTAAGCTTGATTTGAAACCATTACCTGATACTTTGAAGTATGCTTTCTTAGGTCCTTCGGTACTTTACCCGTGATTATTGCATCATTTTTAGACACGAAACAGAAAGTCAACTTTTAGAAGTGCTTAAAGAACATAAAGAAGCCTTAGGTTGGACCATCTCAGATCTTAAAGGTATAAGTCCCACAATTTGCATGCATCACATAAATCTTGAAGAAAATACTAAACCATCTAGGGAAATGCAAAGGAGACTTAACCCCAATATGAGAGATGTTGTTAAAGGTGAGATTTTGAAATTGCTTGATGCGGGTATCATTTACCCAGTTCCGATAGCCGATGGGTCAGTCCCATTCAAGTGGTACCCAAAACGTCTGGCATTACTGTAGTTCAAAATGAAATGAATGAGCTTGTCCCCACCCGTGTGACCACAGGGTGGCGAGTTTGTATTGACTATAGAAAATTGAACACAGTAACAAAGAAAGACCATTTTTCCCTTCCCTTCATTGACCAAATGCTAGAAAGGTTGTCGAGACATAGTCACTATTGTTTCTTAGATGGCTATTCGGGATACAACCAAATTCACATAGCACCCGAAGACCAACAAAAGACCACATTTACCTGTCCTTATGGAACATTTGATTATCGTCGTATGCCTTTTGGGTTGTGTAATGCACCCGCTACTTTTCAACGTTGCATGATGAGCATATTTTCTGACATGGTAGATAAGTTTCTTGAAATTTTCATGGATGATTTTTCTGTCTTTGGGTCTTCTTTTGATGAATGTTTGCATCATCTTACTTGTGTGCTGATTCGGTGTAAGAAAAAGAATTTGGTTTTGAATTGGGAAAATGTCATTTCATGGTTAACTCGGGCATTGTTCTAGGGCATATCATCTCGGAAAAAGGCATAGAAGTAGATAAAGCCAAGGTTGATCTCATTCAACACTTGCCTCAACCTCTCGTCTGTGAGGGACATAAGATCATTCTTAGGCCATGCAGGTTTTTACTGCCGATTCATCAAAGACTTTAGTAAAATTTCAAGACCTTTGTGTAATCTTCTTGCAAAAGATGTTGCATTTGTCTTTGATGATGCTTGTAAGAAAGCACGGGAGCAATTGAAGGCTTTCCTTACATCTGCCCCTATAGTCGTAAGACCACCCGACTGACCTTACCATTTGAAATTATGTGTGACGCGTCGACTATGTCAGTAGGAGTTGTTTTAGGTCAGCGAGTAGACAAACTCCCTTATGTGATCTACTATGCTAGTAAAACACTTAATGATGCTCAATGAATTATTCAACAACGAGAGAAAGAGTTGCTAGTCTGTTGTGTTTGCATTGGATAAGTTTAGATCTTATTTGATAGGGTCTAAAGTCATCATATATTCTGACCATGCTGCATTGAAATATCTTTTGTCTAAAAAAGATGCTAAGGCTCGTCTAATTCGATGAATACTCTTGTTACAAGAGTTCAACCTCGAAATTCGAGATAAGAAAGGGTCAGAAAATTTTGTTGCTGATCACTTGTCTAGGTTGAATGTTGAATCTGTTGATGAATCCGTGCTGATTAGAGAATCATTCCCTGATGAACAATTGATGCTTGTGTCTGAAATGTCGTGGTTTGCTAATATCGTGAACTACCTTGCTACAGGTAGAATGCCTTTGCATTGGTCTGAACAAGACCGTTCTAAATTCTTGGCTGAAGTTAAACATTTCCTTTGGGATGACCCATATCTGTTTAAGTACTGCCAAGACCAAATCATTAGGAGATGTGTCCCCACCCAACAAAGGGATGTCATCTCTTTCTGTCATGACCATGCATGTGGAGGCCACTTTAGTGCCAAGAAAACTGCTGCAAAGATCTCGCAGAGTGGTTTTTATTGGCCAACATTGTTTAAAGATAGCCATGCTTTTTGTGTTCCTTGTGACCGATGCCAGAAATTAGGAAGTATCTCTAAAAGAAACATGATGCCCTTACAACCCATTTTGATTGTTGAGATGTTTGATGTGTGGGGTGTTGATTTCATGGGTCCATTTCCTAACTCTGAAGGTAAGTTGTACATTCTTGTTGATGTTGATTATGTCTCTAAGTGGGTAGAAGCCATTGCATCCAAAACAAACGATCATAAAGTTGTTCTTTCTTTTCTTAAAGAAAACATTTTCTCCCGCTTTGGAACACCTAGAGCAATAATCAGTGATGGAGGTAGTCATTTTTGCAATAGACCTTTTGAATCACTTGTGCGCAAGTATGGAATCACTCATAAGGTAGCAACACCTTACCATCCTCAGACCAGTGGCCAACTAGAAGTTTCTAATAGGGAAATTAAGCATTCTTGAGAAGACTGTTAATCCTTCTAGGAAAGATTGGTCTTTACGTTTACTGATGCTTTGTGGGCCTATAGAACTGCATATAAGACTCCCATTGGCATGTCCCCTTACAGACTTGTGTACGGTAAAGCTTGTCATCTACCTGTAGAGTTAGAACATCGTGCATATTGGGCTGTAAAGAAACTGAACTTTGATCTTGATAAGGCTGGCACCCAAAGGAAACTTCAACTCAATGAGTTAGAAGAATTAAGAAATGATGCATATGATAGTGCAAAAATGTACAAACAAAGAATGAAAGTGTTTCATGACAAGCGCATTTTGCGCAAGTCTTTCACACCTGGTCAAAAAGTTTTATTGTACAACACTCGTTTGCATTTGTTTCCAGGAAAGTTACGTTCTCGATGGTCAGGTCCATTCTTGGTACGTACTGTTTTCCTCCATGGAGATGTTGAAATCGAAAACCCAGCAAACAAGAACATATTCAAGGTCAATGGTCAGAGATTTAAACCATTTCTGGAGCATCTTCCACCAGAAGTTGAGACCGTAGACTTGGAAGACCCCATCTATGTGGACTAAACTAGTTCACTTGTGTACATACATATGGACTAAAAATCCATTCTCTTTCCCTTTTCCTTTTCCTTTTCTTTTTTTAATGTGTGCTAACCAAAATTTTTGTCTTGTGCTCTTGTTGTTTGCTTTCAAAGCATTCATCCTCTATGGTTTAGCACCATCCTTGTGCATCCGGTAATCTCTTCCCTTTTCTCTTCTCAACATAGTTCTCATGGTATGTGACTGTTTAAATTCTTTTCATCTGTTGACGCATTGAGGACAATGTTAGATTTAGGTTTGGGGGAGTGTTTTGCATATAGAGTTTTTAGTCTTCTTACCTTAAAAAAAAAAAAAAAAAAAATCAAAAACTTTCAAAACTCTTTGTATATATGTACATAAAAACCTCCAACTTTTAGAGATCTTAGAGTCACTAGCATGCTTCTAGCTATGTTTACATAGAGAGTCTGACCGAAATAACTGAACTTGGAAGTACTGGAGAACACAATCGGGTTTCTTAGTTGATTAGAGCGTTAAAGTTGGATTTAACCATGCCAGAGGCCGAATTAGGTGCTGCAAAGATATTTGGTAGTAGAATTGTGATCACCCATAGAAGCGAGGCACCGACCTTCATTTTTTGTGACTATCTAAAAAGTCCTTTTAGAGTGTGTGTCACCGTACGTCAATTCCGGGTAGGAATGGTGAGCTACCCAATTTCGCACCACTTTTAGCACTATTTTTGATCTTTTGAGTGCTAATTTTGTCAATCATGAGGATGACATATAAAGATGAAAACTCCTTCTTGTAGTTTGATTAGCAGTTAACACCACACTCTCTCCCTCTCGACAACATCAACAGATCCATAGAAACACATCATCATCAACAAGCAGAGCAACGTCAGAATATTTGAAGAAAAGTTGAAATAGTCCAAGGTTTACATGCAACAATTCAAAGAAAAGAAAATAAGATGAGAATTAGTGAAGTTTATGAAATCAAGACAATACAAGTTGTGAAGAATTGAGTGATAAAGTCCTTCATCCAATGGAGTTAGTAATTTCATTGTTTTTGTTGTTATTTTCATTTCATGTTTTTACTTTTTTTTTTAAAAAAAAAAAAAAAAGAATGTAGTTTATTTTCCTAGTTAAGTTTTGATACCACCATGGTAAAGAAGAAGAATTCAAGAAGAAAATTCCAAGCAACAAGGAAATTGAAGAGAAAAGTTACTAATTGTCAAGTTTTTGCGAAGTTCAGAAGTTCATCATCAACAAGTTGAAGACCGAAGATTGAAGACATTTCTATGGATGCTGTGAGAGTGGTGTTGATTGCCGATCAGATGTGAAGGTAAGTGAGTACTCCCATCCTTGCTAATGGTTGATTTCCTTTCTTAGAGATCATCAGAAAAAGATTCTTTTTGTCCACAATTCTGTGGACTCTCCAGAAATTATTTCGGAAGGTTATCCTTCTCACCATCAACGTGTGCAGGATTTCTCTCTTTATTCCTGCCTGCACACATGAGAGACTTTTTGAGTGCAATTATCATAAAACCCTATTGGTGAGGCAGAAGTCGAGGCTTGTGATCACGCTCGAACCCGAATTCTTTCATATGGTATGGTTATTTCTCGCTCAACTCTTAAGGATGAGAATGCGTTCTTTGGTAGTTCTAACTTCATGTTACTAGCATGCAGAAACTCTATGTCCTCATAGCTCCTTGGATGCTTGAGACTCTTTTACGCTCTGAAGTTGGAGAAGGTTTTGTGGGTACACCTCTGGTAAACCCTCACGAGACTACAACTCGTCCACTAGGGACACCTAGGGGTTTAAAGGCTTAGTGCATACGCTAAATGCATTCGAGAGACCAGCGACAGTGGTATAGTTAGGATTTCTTAATTTCTGTTTCACTTGAGGACAAGTAAAATTCAGGTTTGGGGGTATTTGATGAGTGCCAAATATTGCATATTTCTACACCTTTTTATTGGCATTTAACTCATCTTTTGCGCTTTAAAATCATATATTATCCCAAATTCTGGATTTTCTCTGTTTTCAAGAATACATACTTGTACTAATTAATTTTGTGTTTTTAGGTAGTAAATAATGCTTGGAGAAATTAAGGAGCCAAAAGAGCAGAAAATTGGAGACTAGCGACTATGGAAGAGAAGTTGCAGCCCGCTTGCGCCTCAGTTGCAACCCGTTTACAAGTATATGGGCTTAAGTTATCCAAGATCCGAGCCCATACCCGAATCCAAGCCCGCCGCCATCCTGAGCCGTTAGATTGGATCAAGCAGCTTCATCCAACGGCTCCATCACTCGATGCACCATCACTCGAAGCGCCTGCTCAACACCCTAGCCTCCTGTCCCCTTCACCTACTCGACCAGAAGCCAAACACCCCCTTACCATCGTACTCACCTTCTTCCCCTTCTGCAAAAACCAGTTCTTTCTCCCCCGACCATTTCTGCAGTTCCAACAACACCAGCAGCACCTTCTTCTCCCGACCAACCTCTTTGTCACCAGCACAGCCACCTTCTACACCTCCTAGCTCTTAACTATCTCCTTCCACTACAAAAAACCTGAGTATTGGCAACCATACTTGTTTAGTTGCCTAAAATGAGATTTTAGTTGCCAAACAGAAAGGTAACTAACAGTAGTTGCCAAGCTTTAGTTGCCGTATGGGTTGTTTCGAAATGCAACGGCAACTACTAATATTGATTAGTTGCTATGCTTACTTTTGGCAACTTGAATTCTAGTAGCCAAATGCATTATTTGTTAAGTGCTATAAATTAGGCCCACTAGTTTTCGCAGTTGTTAGTTACTAGCCAAACATTTAGACAACTATATTTTTGTAGTTGTCAGGTACTTACCAAACAATATTGCAACTAAATATACATCTTGTTATGAATTTATATAACAACTAATTGATAGTAACCAAATATCATTATTTCATAATTGCAATAGGTTAGAGCAATGAAGTTGTAGTGGGCATATAGTTTCTGATTCGTTCAACAACCAACATTAGTAGTTGTCAAATGGTTCTTGAATCATTTCACAACTAAGATCGGCAACACATATATGAAATTACTTTAAAATGAAGCTATTATTATATGCAGTTTCCAAAGGTTTCAGCTAGATATCGGCATTTAACATTTTTATAATTGTCATATGGATAGGCACCGGATTAACTGCTTCGGGCTCAGTAAAAGTTACCAATTAATGTTCAAATAGTCAAACGTTAAGACCGATGCAGCTTTCATAGGTTGCAGTGCCAGAGATCGGGTCAACATTAAAATAACAAGTAATTGGAAATGTAAGTTTCTAGACCAGACGTTGGGTTTATAACACACATTAATACGAAATTAATATTTAAAATTAACTAAATGCGCGCCAGAAATAAAGCTGAACACAAATTAATTCTGAAAGTAATTTTTAATTTATAATTGATAATACATTTGTTATCTCGATTACAACAGAGATATACACATAAGAGATGACATTACGCTCTTTCAAAAAAAAAAAAAAAAAAAAGAGACGACATTATGCAAAAAAAAAAAGAGCAGAAAACAAAAAGAAAACAAACAGAGCACTGATCACAATCTGATGGAACAATGCTGCTTGGTCAGCACGAACAATTTAATGGTCCTTCCAAAGAGATGCACTGCAACATAGATGCCACACAAAAAACAGGATTAGATGAAATGGCAGTATCCAATGAATATTTTACAAAGATCAATTAAGATTAAGGTTATTACTTGAACCACCACTAGTTTGAATCATCTTAGAAGTAAACAATAAGATTATCTTGGCAACCTACAAAGGATAAAAGGCCAATTTCCAAATACATTGACAGACATTTGTGACAGAATAACACCTTCGAATTTACATGACAACAGGTTCTCCGTAATACACGGGAAAGCTACAATAAAAAGAATAGTGTAGATACGTTTTAGTCAAAAACCAATAAGTTGAATTGAATGCCTTCCTCTTAACTTGGTTAGATTTGTTAAAGACATAAAAACCAGAACTTAAGAACACAAGTTAAATTCAAATTCATGAAAAATGAAGTAATACAACTGAACTTGTTCATTGCTTATTAAACTTCCAGTCGACTCAAATTCGAAAAGAACAATTAATGTTAACAAAGTCATGTGAGAACCATTTCAATTATTGCAAGGTTAATATGACGGATAAAAGAGTAGATGAGTCTATATCAAACTTATTATTTAACCTAATAATGGTGATTAAAAGAGATACCAAACAAAACCTAGATGATAAACACACATAATGACAATCAAGTAGACATGACTCAATTTAATTTACAACAACCCTACCATAATTTTGAGCTAACGGCACCAATTGCCAGGCACTTGCCAAACACGTTGAAAGCTGATTCTTTTTAATAAGATCCAGGAAACATTTACAACAGCTAGCCAACAATGACATAATAAACAGGCAGGTTTCGCCAAAAGACGCCATACAACATTGACATAATAAAAAGTCCAGTTTCGCCAGATGGAGGAAATCTAGATGCAATAAATAGCCAAACAAAAGAAAGTACACCAAACAAAATTAGAAACCTACAAACAATTTGCTAAAAAAATTCTAGTGGAACCCAAAAAAGGTTGTCAATATCGAAAAACAAGGATAGATAGATACGGAGCAGAGAGAAAGAGAAACTCAAAATGCTAGGAGAGACTACATTGTTTCAACATTTTTGAGTGTCATAAAGTCATAACCTAACCACCATTATATAGGGGAGATCTTAGTACATGACTTCTACCCACTAACTACATGCTGCAATCACAATTACATGTTTAAAACAATCTAAGATACTGACCATTATCTAGTCCCACTAACAACCTTAATGGTCGGCATTCCTAACAAAAACACTACGAACAATTTGTTAGTATTATGGAAATTAAGGGAATACGTGCAAGGAATTGAAACATGAAATCCTACTAAACAGGACTTCCTGATTGACTTTAACTTAATCAGATAATACTTATATCATGCTTGAAAAAAAAAAAAAAAGATAATACTTATATCACATAAAATTAGTGAGAGTAAATCTTCAAAACACTAACTCGTAGAGCAATAGTGATCTTACACATACACAGTGAATATACGCAAGATTTTAACAAGGAATCCCCCACAAATTTTAGCAATTGATTAAGAAGGCTCTACCTCATTCTTCACTTTCTTATCTGCAAAATCAAGAATTCCAACCAAAATAAGTAACAATAATTAACCCATCAAAACCAATCAAATGACCAGCAGTAAATGAGACTTAGCTTAGGCAGAGGTTTTCTCTCTTGTACATCTTCAAACTCTATTCTCGGAATCAATTCTTCAAACAGCCGCTGCCAAATCGAGATGGAGACTTCATGGATCTAGGGTAACCGGATTGAAGACTTCTTCTAATGCAGCAGCAACAAAAGATTTTGGGGGGGTTTTCTGGGTCATATGAGATCGGGGTTGATAAGCTTGGGAAAAACGGAAGAAGATGAGTATGAATTTTTTAAAAAAAAAACAAATAATATTAATTGAAATAGATTTAACTAAAAGAGGATTACCAGCAGGAGGTTTCAAAACGTTTTGAATATCTAAACTTTGATGATGATGAAGAATTTCTCTCCACAGTGTTCGGTAGTCTAAAGATGTATAGTGAATCCAGAATGAACCTTAACTCACCACCTTCTTGGATATGTCGCCTCCCATGATGATATATCCTTAGAGAAAAAATTGAAGATAATTTCTGAGAAAAAAAATGCATAATAGTAGACGATATGGGTGTATCTAGATCTGTTCTTTTTCTGCAGCTAATTATAAATTAGAGATACATGTTGGAAAAAACGTGTTTAACCATGGACTTTGACTTGCCCACAAAATGTTTTTTCCTTGTGAATAGTTAAAACATTAGTCCCACATAGGTGAAAATCTAAACAATTTTAGACTTAAATACCATAGAATTGGGCTATAAGGGCAGGCCCTTTGGGCACTTAGCCTTTTGTGCGATTGGGAAGACTTAGAGACTTAGACTAAGACTGGCTAGGGTCCCTTTCCGTCGGTACGCACGTGTGCCTCGGTCCGGGTGTGGGGTGTGGGTGTGGGTTCAATAAGACTTATCTTTTTACGAAAATTTTACTCATGTTTTCTGCACATGTGTCTTTTTGTTTGGACGTGCTTGTCAAAATACGTGTTTGGTTTGCTTAAAATAAAATAAAAACCGTTCGCAAAAGTGCTTTTCGTGACAAAGTTGTTTCGGGTGTTGGTTGAAGTCTGATTTCTTTGGCTTGTTTTGTTTGTTTGAAGAACAAAAAACATAACCAAGTCATGTCATACGCATGGGTTTTCCTTGGCGTTTTTCTCTTGTTTTGCTTACTGATTTTTGCTATAAATAGTGAAGAGTTTCTCACTTCACAATATACACCAAGAGAAGCTTTCTCTTCTCTTCTTCTTCTCTTCCTCTCTTCTGTTTTCTTAACAGAGTTCTTAAGGTTTTTTGAGAAATAAAAACTTTCAGTTTTTCTCTCTTAGAGTAACAACTTTTCCAAAGGCTGCCAAGCTCTTAGGGTACCTTCCTTGTATGCTACATCGAGAGGTACTAGCGGTAGTTGTATCCTGGAGGTGACTCGCCAACTCGCTATAGCATCTCGGAGGAGTAGCGAAAGCGATATTGCCTTTAGGTCAGCGTATTTATACGTGCCTCTACCTGTTCCAGATTACCATTGTTTCAAGATCACCAACAACATCAGTGAAGCATGGGTTTGAGCTAAGTATATTTTTCACATCTCTTTCATTATTGTTACATTGTTTCCAACAAACTAAAGGCAATAGCGCTTCTGCTTTATTATTACTTTGTAACAAAATGGGAAAGAGTACGTAGACAAACCCCAAAGTTTAGTGGTAAGGATTTTAAACGATGGCAGTCCAAAATGTTGTTTTTCTTAAAAGACCAAAGGTTAGATGAAGTTGCCCTTCTGAGACCCTCGAGAAGGCTTCATGACCGCGGTTATGAACATGATCTAGAGAGGTGGACTAGGAAGAATTACATGTGCAAAAACCACATTCTTAACTGTCTGGATGACTCTTTGTACGACTTTTATAATGCAAAAGAAAATTTTAATGCTTACCATTTGTGGGAAGCCCTTGAGGATAAGTATCTTGCTGAGGCTGCTGGGAGCAAGAAGTTCTTGATGGCCAAGTTCCTGGATTTCAAGATGACCGATGAAAAGCCCGTTGTAGATCAATTCGTCGAACTCCAGCTACTCATCAACGAAATCCTTGCTGAAGGCTTGCGCTTTGATGAAGCTCTACAAGTATCTGCAGTGATTGAAAAGCTTCCACCCTCATGGAACGAGTACCAGAAGAGGCTGCGACACAAAAATCGCGAAATCACCATGGTGGAGCTAGGGAAAATGATCCAGGTGGAGGAACTTCTGTGCAACAAGAACAAGAGCCTGATGCTGAGCAAAGACATGTCCAACAAGGCGCATGTACTGGACGATAAGGCGGCATCAAAGAACAAGCATGGAGAATCCAGCAAAAATGGTAACAGACGTAACAAACGTCGAAACTCCAAAGGTAACAATCTTAAGCCTAGGGGTGGTGTCTCCAAAAACACCATCAAAGGCGACTGCTATAACTGTGGAAAAGCTGGCCATATGAGTGGGATTCCATTCAAGATAACGACACTTGGGATCTGGTAGACTTACCTCCTGGTAGTAAAGCCATAGGGTGCAAATGGGTCTTTAAAAGAAAGCTTAGACCAGATGGGACTACAGAAAAACACAAAGCTAGGTTAGTAGTCAAGGGCTACAGACAAAAGGAAGGAGTAGATTTCTTTGATACATATTCACCGGTCACTAGAATCACTTCTATTAGGATGCTGATTGCTATTGCTTCTATTTATGATTTGCATATACATCAGATGGATGTTAAAACTGCATTTTTACATGGTGAATTGAATGAAGAAATTTACATGGAACAACCTGAAGGTTTTGTTGTGAAAGGTTTAGAAGATAAAGTATGCAAATTGAAAAAATCTCTGTATGGTTTAAAACAAGCACCTAAACAGTGGCATGAAAAATTTGATCATGTAATGATGACTAATGGCTTCAAATTAATGAATCTGATAAATGTGTTTATGTTAAATCGGTGGATAATTCTCATGTTATTGTGTGCCTGTATGTTGATGATATGCTCATATTAGGCAGTAACCTTGAAATCATTAATGCCACTAAAAGCATGCTGAACGAAAACTTTGACATGAAAGACTTAGGCCCTGCTGATATAATCTTAGGGATGAAAGTCAGAAAGACATCTGATGGTTATAGTCTTAGTCAATCTCATTATGCTGAAACTGTGCTCAAGAGATTTAAGCATGAAAATGCTAAACCTGCATCTACTCCTTATGACCCCAATTGTAAATTGAAAAAGAACAAGGGTGAAGGAATTCGTCAACTCGAGTATTCTCGTGTTATTGGCGATATTATGTATTTGATGAACTCGTACTGGACTGATATTGCCTACGCAGTGAGCAGATTGAGCAGGTACACTTGCAACCCTGGGGAGAATCACTGGAAAGCCCTATACAGAGTTCTACGGTACCTGAGAGGAACTTCAAACTATTGCTTAAGTTTTGGGAAGTATCCTGCTGTGATAGAGGGGTCCTGTGATGCCAACTGGATATCAGGAGCAGACAAGTGCAAGTGCACAAGTGGGTACGTCTTCACACTTGGAGGTGCGTCTGTGTCATGGAAGTCTTCCAAACAGACATGTATAGCTCGATCCAGTATGGAGTCTGAGTTTATAGCCTTGGATAAAGCTGCAGAGGAAGCTGAATGGATACGAGGTTTCCTGGGAGGAATTCCACTCTGGCCCAAGCCCGTGTCTTCTATCGCAATCCACTGTGACAGTAAAGCTGCTATTGGATGTGCAGAGAATAAGGTGTACAACGGAAAGTCGATACACATTCGTAGAAGACACAAGACAGTGAGACAACTACTCTCTACAGGTATCATCTCTATAGACTTTGTAGGGTCTAAAGAGAACATTGCAGACCCTTTGACGAAAGGGTTGCCTAGAGAGAAAGTTAGTTCCGCATCGAGGGGGATGGGACTTAAGCTCATAGAATAAAATTGCCAAGAAGGATACTCAACCTTGTGAATGGAGCTCCAGAATCAAGGTTCAATGAGACTACTAATTTTTGGTGATAACGAGAGAGAAAGCACTATCTTAGTCCCTCCCTATGGTGCAACTGTGTGATAGTGCTACCTGCATGATTTAGGATGATCCGTTGAGATCTTAATGAGTACCATGGCTTTGATTAAAGCGGGGTGTGGCAGGACACTCTTTATGGACTCACCTATGTGAATGTTGGAAGTGGGGCCGCTTCCTATGAGAATTTGAGCGGATTCTCTAGAGACATTCATTACGTCCGGGATTTAGCCCAAGGCCAAAATGGGCACAACGGCAAGAGCTTGGCAGCTTTTCTTTGATACATCAAAGCGTGGTTGTTATTTCTGAATTGCACTCACTGTTGTCGGTTCAAGACATTGTGTTCACCGTAACAACAAGCAGTTCCGGTAACCTCTCACTAAGTTAAGGTTCAATCTCTGGGACACCTTAGCCTAATTTTGATGTATTCTGTTTTCTCGTATTTTTGTCGACATGTTTTATTATTCATGTGGGGGATTGTTGGAAAAAACGTGTTTAACCATGGACTTTGACTTGCCCACAAAATGTTTTTTCCTTGTGAATAGTTAAAACATTAGTCCCACATAGGTGAAAATCTAAACAATTTTAGACTTAAATACCATAGAATTGGGCTATAAGGGCAGGCCCTTTGGGCACTTAGCCTTTTGTGCGATTGGGAAGACTTAGACTATGGCTAGGGTCCCTTTCCCGTGCGCGAGCGGTGCTTCGCACGAAGCACGCACGCCGTCCGTCCGTCCTGGTCGGGTCGGGTCGGGTCGGGTCCGGGTGTGGGTGTGGGTGTGGGTTCAATAAGACTTATCTTTTTACTGAAAATTTTACTCATGTTTTCTGCACATGTGTCTTTTTGTTTGGACGTGCTTGTCACATATGTGAAGCAATATTCCCCTGTCCTTACGTGTTTGGTTTGCTGCTTAAAATAAAAGTTGTTTCTGAAAACTGATTCTGCAAAAGTGCTTTTCGAGACAAAGTCAAGTTCGACGTAAAACTACACACTTTGTTTGAAGTCTGATTTCTTTGGCTTGTTTTGTTTGTTTGAAGAACAAAAAACATAACCAGTAACCTTGTCATACGCATGGGTTTTCCTTGGCGTTTTTCTCTTGTTTTGCTTACTGATTTTTGCTATAAATAGTGAAGAGTTTCTCACTTCACAATATACACCAAGAGAAGCTTTCTCTTCTCTTCTTCTTCTCTTCCTCTCTTCTGTTTTCTTAACAGAGTTCTTAAGGTTTTTTGAGAAATAAAAACTTTCAGTTTTTCTCTCTTAGAGTAACAACTTTTCCAGTGATGCCAAGCTCTTAGGGTACCTTCCTTGTATGCTACATCGAGAGGTACTAGCGGTAGTTGTATCCTGGAGGTGACTCGCCAACTGCTATAGCATCTCAGAGGAGTAGCAGGCGATATTGCCTTTAGGTCAGCGTATTTATACGTGCCTCTACCTGTTCCAGTTACCATTGTTTCAGCATCACCAACAACATCAGTGAAGCATGGGTTTGAGCTAAGTATATTTTTCACATCTCTTTCATTATTGTTACATTGTTTCCAACAAACTAAAGGCAATAGCGCTTCTGCTTTATTATTACTGTAACAAAATGGGAAAGAGTACTGTAGACAAACCCCAAAGTTTAGTGGTAAGGATTTTAAACGATGGCAGTCCAAAATGTTGTTTTTCTTAAAAGACCAAAGGTTAGATGAAGTTGCCCTTTACAGACCCTCGAGAAGGCTTCATGACCGCGGTTATGAACATGATCTAGAGAGGTGGACTAGGAAGAATTACATGTGCAAAAACCACATTCTTAACTGTCTGGATGACTCTTTGTACGACTTTTATAATGCAAAAGAAAATTTTAATGCTTACCATTTGTGGGAAGCCCTTGAGGATAAGTATCTTGCTGAGGCTGCTGGGAGCAAGAAGTTCTTGATGGCCAAGTTCCTGGATTTCAAGATGACCGATGAAAAGCCCGTTGTAGATCAATTCGTCGAACTCCAGCTACTCATCAACGAAATCCTTGCTGAAGGCTTGCGCTTTGATGAAGCTCTACAAGTATCTGCAGTGATTGAAAAGCTTCCACCCTCATGGAACGAGTACCCAGAAGAGGCTGCGACACAAAAATCGCGAAATCACCATGGTGGAGCTAGGGAAAATGATCCAGGTGGAGGAACTTCTGTGCAACAAGAACAAGAGCCTGATGCTGAGCAAAGACATGTCCAACAAGGCGCATGTACTGGACGATAAGGCGGCATCAAAGAACAAGCATGGAGAATCCAGCAAAAATGGTAACAGACGTAACAAACGTCGAAACTCCAAAGGTAACAATCTTAAGCCTAGGGGTGGTGTCTCCAAAAACACCATCAAAGGCGACTGCTATAACTGTGGAAAAGCTGGCCATATGAGTGGGATTCCATTCAAGATAACGACACTTGGGATCTGGTAGACTTACCTCCTGGTAGTAAAGCCATAGGGTGCAAATGGGTCTTTAAAAGAAAGCTTAGACCAGATGGGACTACAGAAAAACACAAAGCTAGGTTAGTAGTCAAGGGCTACAGACAAAAGGAAGGAGTAGATTTCTTTGATACATATTCACCGGTCACTAGAATCACTTCTATTAGGATGTTGATTGCTATTGCTTCTATTTATGATTTGCATATACATCGATGGATGTTAAAACGCATTTTTACATGGTGAATTGAATGAAGAAATTTACATGGAACAACCTGAAGGTTTTGTTGTGAAAGGTTTAGAAGATAAAGTATGCAAATTGAAAAAATCTCTGTATGGTTTAAAACAAGCACCTAAACAGTGGCATGAAAAATTTGATCATGTAATGATGACTAATGGCTTCAGAATTAATGAATCTGATAAATGTGTTTATGTTAAATCGGTGGATAATTCTCATGTTATTGTATGCCTGTATGTTGATGATATGCTCATATTAGGCGGAACCTTGAAATCATTAATGCCACTAAAAGCATGCTGAACGAAAACTTTGACATGAAAGACTTAGGCCCTGCTGATATAATCTTAGGGATGAAAGTCAGAAAGACATCTGATGGTTATAGTCTTAGTCAATCTCATTATGCTGAAACTGTGCTCAAGAGATTTAAGCATGAAAATGCTAAACCTGCATCTACTCCTTATGACCCCAATTGTAAATTGAAAAAGAACAAGGGTGAAGGAATTCGTCAACTCGAGTATTCTCGTGTTATTGGCAGTATTATGTATTTGATGAACTGTACCAGACCTGATATTGCCTACGCAGTGAGCAGATTGAGCAGGTACACTTGCAACCCTGGGGAGAATCACTGGAAAGCCCTATACAGAGTTCTACGGTACCTGAGAGGAACTTCAAACTATTGCTTAAGTTTTGGGAAGTATCCTGCTGTGATAGAGGGGTCCTGTGATGCCAACTGGATATCAGGAGCAGACAAGTGCAAGTGCACAAGTGGGTACGTCTTCACACTTGGAGGTGCGTCTGTGTCATGGAAGTCTTCCAAACAGACATGTATAGCTCGATCCAGTATGGAGTCTGAGTTTATAGCCTTGGATAAAGCTGCAGAGGAAGCTGAATGGATACGAGGTTTCCTGGGAGGAATTCCACTCTGGCCCAAGCCCGTGTCTTCTATCGCAATCCACCGTGACAAAAGCTGCTATTGGATGTGCAGAGAATAAGGTGTACAACGGAAAGTCGATACACATTCGTAGAAGACACAAGACAGTGAGACAACTACTCTCTACAGGTATCATCTCTATAGACTTTGTAGGGTCTAAAGAGAACATTGCAGACCCTTTGACGAAAGGGTTGCCTAGAGAGAAAGTTAGTTCCGCATCGAGGGGGATGGGACTTAAGCTCATAGAATAAAATTGCCAAGAAGGATACTCAACCTTGTGAATGGAGCTCCAGAATCAAGGTTCAATGAGACTACTAATTTTTGGTGATAACGAGAGAGAAAGCACTATCTTAGTCCCTCCCTATGGTGCAACTGTGTGATAGTGCTACCTGCATGATTTAGGATGATCCGTTGAGATCTTAATGAGTACCATGGCTTTGATTAAAGCGGGGTGTGGCAGGACACTCTTTATGGACTCACCTATGTGAATGTTGGAAGTGGGGCCGCTTCCTATGAGAATTTGAGCGGATTCTCTAGAGACATTCATTACGTCCGGGATTTAGCCCAAGGCCAAAATGGGCACAACGGCAAGAGCTTGGCAGCTTTTCTTTGATACATCAAAGCGTGGTTGTTATTTCGAATTGCACTCACCGTTGTCGGTTCAAGACATTGTGTTCACCGTAACAACAAGCAGTTCCGGTAACCTCTCACTAAGTTAAGGTTCAATCTCTGGGACACCTTAGCCTAATTTTGATGTATTCTGTTTTCTCGTATTTTTGTCGACATGTTTTATTATTCATGTGGGGGATTGTTGGAAAAAACGTGTTTAACCATGGACTTTGACTTGCCCACAAAATGTTTTTTCCTTGTGAATAGTTAAAACATTAGTCCCACATAGGTGAAAATCTAAACAATTTTAGACTTAAATACCATAGAATTGGGCTATAAGGGCAGGCCCTTTGGGCACTTAGCCTTTTGTGCGATTGGGAAGACTTAGACTATGGCTAGGGTCCCTTTCCCGTACGCGCGGTGCTTCGCACAGAAGCACGCACGCCGCCGTCCGTCCGGTCGGTCGGGTCGGGTCGGGTCCGGGTCCGGGTGTGGGTGTGGGTTCAATAAGACTTATCTTTTTACTGAAAATTTTACTCATGTTTTCGCACATGTGTCTTTTTGTTTGGACGTGCTTGTCACATATGTGAAGTGGTAAAATGGATGGGTTATGTCCATGGATGATAAACCCATAGACCCACACCCACACCCGTACCCGAATCCGCCTGACTTTCATAACCCAAACCCAAACTCGAGAAATTCGGCCTCAATTAGTTTTCACCCGAATTGAATTTGGTCTGAAACCTAAATTGAGATTTCTCAATCATTTGAAAGAAAATCAAAACGAGAAAGAACAAGCAGCCATGGCTGCTGCTGTTAATGATGAACTCAGAAACCCAGAAATTAGGGTTCGATGTTATATGAATCGAGATAGAGAAGCAGCCGCTGTTGTTATTGTTTGTCCGAGAAATCTAAAGAGGTTGCTGTGGATCGAAGCTGCAGAAGAGGTGTTGTTGCTGCTAATGAAATGCAGCTGGGGTTGAATGAGCTACAGGGTTTTTGGTTGCCGCTGTTGTGAAGCTCAGGGAGATGAATCTGTGGTCGAGCTGAGATGTTGATGATGGTGGGGTTTGCTTCTGAGTTTGTGATGAAGGAATTAGAAGAAAGGGATCCCTGAGTTCAAGAGTTTGTGTGGCTATAATCGAACACAGTTGATTTGCTGGCGACGACTGAGAATTGATGGTGTTATGGGATGACAATGAAGATGGAATTTGGTGGAGATGGTTTAGTTACGGTGTGATGGTGATGTCGAGATGCCGATTGATGGCAAAGGAGATGAAGCTACTTGTTATTGGTTTTCAGCTAACGAAGGTGATTGTTGGAACCGATGCCGAGAGCCGTTGTTGCTATTCGAGAACAATGCGGGGAGCTTGAGAAGTCTGTGTTCGACGAGCTTGGCGCTTGTGGAGTCAATATCAATTGGTTGCACCCTGGCTAGTGACAGAAATGGAAGAGAATCTGCAAGGGGTTGATAGATGGTGGTTATGGGAAGTCTGAGCTTGGTGAATTGTTGGTTCTAGTGGTTACCAGGAGTGAGTGTTCTTGCTGCTGTTGATTCGGGTGTTGGGTGATCTCGCTGCGATGGGTTGGTCTTGTTGATTTGGGGGTTTCTGATTGAGAAGAATGGTTTTTGTCGCCCGTAAAATGAAGAATGAAATGATAGCTACAGCTGAGTTACCAGGGATGCAATGGCTAGGAAGCAACTGAGGCTTTGACAGGGTCAGGTGGAAGTGATTTGTTGCAGGTGCAGTTCTGGCGCAAGAATGGAACTACAGGAATTGCAAGCTGCTGCAAGCTTTGGGCTGTTGAACTCAGGGGTTTATCGGAGGATGGTCATGGGTTCGCTGGCTGTGATGCAAGGAATAAGTGTCGCAGAATCTGTGTTTTAGATTGAGAAGTTAATGGGTTGCACTTGGTTGTGGAATGTAATGGAGTTGAGGGAGTGGTCTGAGTTGCATTGGAGGTTCAAATGATTGCAATGAAGTTTTGGTGCTGAAGTTGAGCTGGGGTCTGTGGATATTGGAATGGCAGCTTGGCTGTGCTGTGAAGAGTTTGCACAAGGAGTCCAAGTGCAGCTGAACTTATGAAAAGATGTAACTGGTGCAGGTGGTAAGCTAAAGAAATGCAATGAAAGATTGCGGTTCGCCGAGCTAGTGGCTCTTGAGTTGCGGGGCTCGGGACGAGTTGTTTGATGGCGGGAATTAGTGGCGGGGCTTGCAAGAAATGATGGAGCTAATGGGTAATTGTGGTGATGATGGAGTGAAGGCCTGCATTGCGGCAGTGGTGTTTGTCACTGGTATTGGCACCGCAAGGTGAGATGTGGTCACGTTGATACTTAGAACCGGTGGTGCAATTCGGGGAAGATTTGCCCGATGATCGTTGTCTATTCCAATGGAGTTGGTGCTGTGTAGGTATTGTCTTGAAGTTACAGGGAGGATTGAATGAGTGAGTTGTACACAGGGCCATCATGGCTGAAGCACAATCATTGTGCATCACAGCATTTGGCCTGTGCAAGAATTAGGCCTGGCAATTCAGCTCAAGAACGGCTGACTCACATCTGAGTCATGACCTGACTCGTCTGACAAATGTGCTGGCTCGGTTTGACTCGGTCTGACCGAGTTGACCCGAGTTAACCCGGCGGTCCTGACTCGTTGACCGGTGACCGGTTTGACTTTGCCGGTCACCTGAGACACTTTCCGGCGACGTTTTCCGGCCAAATTCCGGCCATAATCCCAGTTTTCCGGCGAGCCAAAAATTCCAGAATTTTCTATGGACTCCTCTCATGGGTGTGAAGACTTGGGCTAGGAATTGGATGGAGAATTGGACTCAAATTTGGAAAGAGAAGGTGGAAGAGTTGAGAAAAGCTTGGATTTGGAAATTGAATTGCAAAAGAATAAGGATTCTATTCCTTGGAAGAATTGGAGAATATTGAAGCCTATAAATAGAGAAGTTTTCTACAACTTCTACACACCTTTCTACACACACAACAATTCTTTTCTTTTCTTATTCTTTGTGTGAACTCTTAACATGAGTAGCTAATTTTATTGATTGAGGATGAATTCCTAGTTCTTAACATGATTTGAGTTTTTGTTTTCAAATTCTATCTTGAGATTTTTCACATGATTATCGATTGTTTTTACTAATAGGAGTGATCTTAAAGACACTCATGATTGATTGATAGATTGTTTGGAGTGCACGCTAAATTGATTTGTTAATTGATCTATATCTAGTATAAGTTAGGGAATACGTAATCGTTCTCGACACTTTACACAAGTAGAAAACACGAGACCTTGCGGAGGGATTCCGTGGAGCAATTGTGTGTAGAAACAACGCTAGAAAGTGAACCAAGCGAACCGAGTTTAACTACTAGTACTAAACCTAAATTCATAAATCTTAATGCATTCTCGGGAATTACATCTTGTAAGCGGACCTCAAGGTGGTTCTTTTGAATAGAATCTGATAACTAAGCGGACCTGTTACTCAGTGAAATTAGGGATTTTGGGGCTAGCTAAGCGGACCTGCTATCCTACGGTTGGTGATAATCTGTGACTAATAACAAGTGGAAAAGAACATAACTTGATTCATTATTTCGCAACGAAGAAGGATTCCTTGATCTCGTCTCTCTTATTGCTTTCAACTTTACCTTTTAATTGTTTTGTTTATTTTCTTTTGCTTCTTACACCCCCCTTTCGTGACAACTTTTACAACTAAGATCTCTTGCTCCTCGTGGGAACGAACTTGACTTCCATTATATTATTTTTAATTGAGTGGAAATATTGAATTAATTTGATCGCACCTACGACACGCATCAAATTTTGGCGCGCCGTCGCCGGGAGCAACGGATGATTTTAGTTGTTTTTATTTTTCTTTTTATTTCTTCTTGCTTTGTTGGATTCTATTCCGTATCTAACTTGGTTTTTGAATCGTATTTCAGGTGCCGGTTTTCCATGTACGGTGGACAAGAGCAAGCATATTACAACAATCAATACGGTTTTCGACCTCAACATTATGGTAACTTCCAACCATCCTTAGGATACATGTAGGATCATAATATCGCAATGCATAGGGCTCGC
>JAJJWW010017704.1:0-144414 GCA_023531295.1 Papaver armeniacum | reverse complement strand
AATCACATATATTTACAATTTATTATTTATTTTTTACGTACCAATTTTTGAAATTTCATGTTATTTGGAAGATTAAGTTGTCAATTATGAATTTTGGGAAAGTTAAAGTAATAAAAATGATGTAGAAATATTGGGGAAATCCGATATGAATCAATTTTCTCTTTTCTATCTTATGAACAAATATGTCACTATAACATGACTTATGCCTGCATTATTGTAATTTTGAATTCAAGTGAATTGATCTTTTATTTATTTATTTTGCATAGAGAATTCACCGAATTGATACTGCCCGAGTTAAAATCGAGATCGACCGAAATGACTTGGTTCGGTTTAAAACCCAACCGTTGTCTGCGGCTGGTTTCGCGACGATTATGGTTAGCGCAACCGGTCTATGATATGCTAAGTGGTAGGGTTTGGCTATAAAAAGAGTCGACCGATCTGATATGCAACATTGTTTACAACAATAACATGAGTAAAATGAAATAAAATGATACTAGGAGGAAAACATTATCGATGAAATAAAATTTAGGAGTAAAATGATAGACCGAGTGATTTTTCAGCCATTTTTCTTTTATTTATTAGATGTAGTTAAATCCATTCAACCACCTAATCGTTGAAACACGCAATTAAAATAGTTTACAAATTACCCATCAACAATATTGGATCTTAATCGTAAGAAATTGAATCTAAATACAAATCCAAATTGATGTTGAATTTTTTAGATGATTATATAATCATGATGCAACAAATCATCAGAATTGAACAATCACTATTCCCATGACATCAAACCACTTGATAAACGTAAATCAAGTTTTAAGAGTAATATATTTCAGAGCTAAAGATGTTCTCTTTGATGAACTACCGACCAATGATAGTTGGATATGAATGAGTTTACATATTGTCAAACAACATTATATTTGGATTGTTGGTGATGGCAATTCCATTAATTTGGGAAGCATAAATTGTTATCCACCTCAGCCTTTTGGTCCAACAATTAGGGTACACAACATCCTCTAACCACTCGTCCTCATTTTATTAGTCAATGCAGTTGGGATATTGAACAACTTCATCAATATTTTACTCATGGGCACATATACTATTGTTTCCACAAACTATATATATTTTAAAGTGGTCTCACAAAGTCAGGAATTTTTTGTGTAAGTTCTAATTATAACTACCTTATACGGAAACATCAACAAACAATGCATATCGACACTCCTTTTCTGAAAATTTGGCTGAAGCTTTGGTGTAAAAATCTTCCATACAAACTTCTTTCTATTCTTATGGAATATATGTCATAGTTTCCTCCCAGTTGATACGATGGTATTCAAGTATTCCCAACAATAGGCTCAACTTTGCCCTCTTTATGGTGAAGCAAATGAAACTACTATTCATCTGCTCCGGAGTATATTTTGCACCATTTACAGAAATAAACACTTAAAAAGGCCTAATGAACAAAACCCAATTTTATTCAAGAAGTTTCCACTGGAAAATTTGGTGGTGGTTACAATGTGGCACATATGGAAAACTCAAGGCTCTTTGGTTTTTCAATATATTAGACTTAATCCTATTACCACTGTTTACTCATTTTTAACTTCTATACCCTCATATCATATATACAATATATTAGGTCATTTGATTTATGATTATCCTTCTAGGATACCTGTTCAGTATATGCATTGGTCTTCTCCTCATGTAGGTTGAATTTTCATCACTATTGATGCTTCTATGTGCTATAATAACAACTCTGCTGGTATGTGTATTATTATTTGTAATGATGTCTTAACTACCAAACCTATCTCAACTATCGCGATGGACATTGACCAAGCTGAGGCTTTAGCAGTATTGGAGAGTTTACTATGGGCGCAACAACTGCAGTGTAATAAACACCTTGTACAACTGCGATAATAAGTGTGTGATCAAGCAATTTCTCACTTGTTTTCCAGTTATAAGAGAAAATATCTAAATTTCATTCCCCATATTAGAGCTTTGTCATTTTATTTTCCTTCTTGTATGGTTTCCTATACAAATAGAGTATGTAATAAATCGGCTAACATGTCGGCAAAGTTTGCAATAACCAATATGTATACACGAGGGTAGGGTGTATCACCTCTTAATATGATTAGGAGGCGCGTTTTCTATACTGTAAGCTAGCTTTGTACGTTTTTTCTTATCTATAAAAGTTGAATTTTCTTTCAAAAAAATAAATAAAAAGTAAATGGAAATCACGTGATATTGGATCATAGAGTTTAAAATCAAATCCAACGAAGGTCTTAGATTTGATCAGAAAAAATGATTTATTTGTTGTTAGCCAATATAGATTTTTTAAATATGTCTACCATGTCTACCGATCAAAAGAAAACAAAACAATAAAGAAGATACAATCGTCATCTTAAAGAATTTCGATCACTAATTGTGTATGATTTGTTCATTTAAACAATAAAATAACACTGGTCTATCCTTATGTCCTACAAAATCTAAATTTTTTATTCCACCATATATGTTTCCCTTCTCATCATTTTCTTTCCTCTATTAAGGACATTCTGATGCAGATTGGAAGTATTAAAAACTGATAAGATTGGAACGGATTTATTTTTCAACTAAAAATACCATTAGAAAAATATAAGCGATTTTTCTTTTGAACATTAAAACACCAAAAAAAGTACATATAAGCGATTTTTTTTCCTTCGAATCAGTAAAGAATTTTGGGCTGACGAGTCTCAAACTCAAGTCATTGATATCGTCATCACCAAATACACCGTATTGAGTATCCATGTTTCCCCATAATTAGGGTCGGCAACGGATAAATATCCATCGGATATTGGCAATACCGATAAGGTTAAGGTTAAGGGTTATCGGATATCCGATATCCAGATATCCCATAAATCCAAAATCCCAATCCGATTCAGTTAGACTAAGTTATCGGATATCGGATTTTTTCCCGATAAAATCCAGTAAGTAGGAGAAAAAACTAAAAACTTTTAAAAAAAGAGTTTTTGGGTTCAGGTCGATTTCAGCAGAGTATCCTTTGTTTCTGGTCGATTCTCAGGCCGATCCAGGCCACTTTCTTCTTCCCTGTATCATTCCTGACATACATCTATTTGAAAATTCAACAATATCATTCCATCATTCCCTGTAACAGCAGCCGCATCACCAACTTCAAAAACTCATAATCATTCATGGCAATAACATTTTCCATACCCTGTATTACCAACTCCACCAATCCATCTGAATCTTTATCGAACCAGCAACAACAGATGTTTGTTCTTCAATCTTCAAACGCAGAAACAACAACTCTTGATATGTTTTTGACCACAACAAACCCTAAATTCAAACTGTTCAATTAATTTCGGGAACCCTACTTGATTTTCTTCCCACTTCGTCGTATTTGAATTCCACTCTGCAATACCCAATCTCTAAGTTCCACTAGATCACACAAGACTTCTTCTCGATCCGAAACTCTCGATTCAATCTCAATCTCTCTCGGCCTCAATCGAGCGACAGCAGCCGTTGCGTTTCTTTTTTCTCAATTTTAGAATTCTGTGATGAATAAATGAGAGACATGAATCTCACGACTTAGGGATTCAGGGAAATAACCCAACGAATAGATAGAGGCTACCTTGAAATGGAATCCCCTTCATAGAGACAACCCTATATGTATTCTCGACATCTAACACACAGGGATAGAAATTACAAGTATAGCTACTAGGTTATCGGATGTCGGATATTAGCGTAATGGAATGGGCCTCATCCGGTTCCGATAAGGTTAAGAGGAAATATCTGATAACATATCCGATTCCGATATCCGAAATCCGATAAATCGGATTAAATCCTATAGAATGTCGAATTTTCGGAAGCGGATAACGAATTTCGGAAGTATATTAACAGCCCTACCCATAATTTCCCACTTGCCGACACTTGCCGAAAAGAATAAGAAGCATTTGTGATAAGCCCATTGATAAGCCCATTGAGAGGTAGAAGGCAACAGAACAAAACGTAACGCGTCAAACTCTCTCTTCTCCACGAATAATACTTTTCTCACCTTTATTTTCTCCGATTCCCAATTTATTACTCAAAAATCTCCGATTTCTCTTCTGTTTATAAAGAAAGATCAAACCCTAACTTCAATTTTCATCACAGAGAAATGGAGATTTTATCAATCCGTGATACTGTTAACGTTATGTTCACCCCCACCTCACCACAAAAAACCTAGGGTATTCAAAATTCCTAGTCAATCGCGATTCATATTCAAGGATTTCATCTGGACTCTCACCGATTGATGCAATCGCGCCACCGATCGTTAGGAGAAACTTGTATAAATCGGCACCTCGGACATTAGTCAGAAAGAGAAGCCGAACTAGAAGAAGATCTTTAACTGCTGGTGATTCTGATGATGGTGGCGACGATGGAGCTGACAATGGGTTTTTGGTGATGATGGTCCGTTTGGTGGTAGTGGAAGTAGTGGTGGTGGTGGTGGAAGAGGGTGGAGTTTTGGGAGTGGTGGAGGATCGAATTGGGATGATGATGATGAAGACGAGGAGCTGTTAGCGTCGGCTGATCCAGCTTTTGATTTTGTTTATGAGGTAATTAGTTGGATTGTGCTTTCAATTATTATTCATTTCGCTTTTAGAAAGTTGTGAATGGGTTTAATGATGCTAATGATGATAGTACTACTTCGTCTAGAGAGAAAGTACCAGTTTCTGTCTGTTGAAGATGATAGATGCTTAATAATTAGGCAACTCAAAACTTTCTCAAAATTGGGAAAAGTATTTGGGAAATTTGGCAAATCACATTTGTAAATATATGTATATAATTCGATTTCGGTTTCTTTCTTGAACAATTGTAACTTAGTAGAAGTAGTTATTATGTTTTATAAGTTGGAACATTCCGACAATTGATTAATTTATACTTTGCATTCGTTTTATGACAAATTTTACGATATACTTATGTCTGGAGTATGATATTATAGGCTTTAATTCTCTTGTTAATGCAATGATGGGAGTGATTGTCCCTGCTAAAACATACATTTAGTTAGGGCTGTTTAAAGTCTGTGCGTATCATCATAGGGTTGTGTAGTTTCGGTGCCAGTTGGTAAAATGTTGCTGTGTTTTTCTCTGTTATGTGAGAAAGTGGATCGATTTGTTTTCTTTGATTATTGTAGTAATTCTAGTCTCTAGGATCTTCCGTGGTTCACTTGAACTTCATTTCTGCCTGAGAATTCTACAACAGGAAAAGATTGTTTCTCAGCATGCTTGTGTTAAGCCTAGATGAATATACTTTAGCGGAGGTAGGGATTGCTGAATTCAAAGTCTTTCTCTGGTTGTTGGGGCTTGTCTATTTCAACATAGGTGCAGTATCATTCGTCTGACCAATGATTGTTTAGAACAAGAAATATATGCCAACGTAGGCTCTCTTATGTTAGTATGTACCTATTGGGTGTTTGTTGTAAGTCATGAATATGAAGTGTGATCACTATCTAGGTTTGTGTTTAGTTGCTAATTGATGCTCGTGTAGTTCTATTTCTGATTTGAGTTGAGAGTTCTCTATACAATTCTCTCATTGCTCAAAATTTTGCTTTCTTGTGTACAATCACAATGTGGTATTTATTACTCACAGGAGTGCACTTAAGGTTCCACTTAAGGCGATCAGTTGTTTTTATGCCTGTCATAAGTTCCTGTCACTTTGAGCTGTATATTGTATTCTATACAGTAGCCTAAAAGAGAAAATCTTACTGCAGAGTTTTAGTGGATTTACATTTGCCTCACTTCCCAGATTTTCTGACTCCAGATTTACTGTACTTCCCAGATTTACCGACTGGATAAAGGTTAATATACACCTCTCAACAGTACTGTGTTGATTATTTATAACTACAATGCTGTTTTCCGTTTTCTTTGTTTTGAAGTACGTTGAACTTTTTTTACACTGTTTAAACCACTATGTGTTCTATAGAAAGAATCCCAACTGCTGCATCAGGTTTTGTTGTTTGTCAGCTGCAGGTAGTTTGTGCAGTAGTGTATTTATTTATTTCTTAAACCCATTCTGAAAGAGAAGAACTTGACAGGCACACACACACACCACAACACAGATTTACCAGCAGCAATTGGTTTGTGGCCCCCCCTCTCGGCCGACCTCATTTATCATTGACTTACTTTTTAGTTTTATCAATAAGAAAAGTGCAATATGCTCAAATCTTCTCACCTACCATGCTAGTCAAACGAAAATGTTGTGGAAGAATTGAAGTGTATGGATCAGTGGTCCGTGTTGATAGTTTTTCACATGTTTTTGAATAGCAATGTGGACTTCAAGTTAATTCCCACTCGTAATAAGTTTTCCGTTTGGGCGACATGTCAAACTCGCCAACCTTTGCACAAGACATAAGGATTCTAATTCGAACAACATTTATCTCCATGCTTTCTAAATTTAGTACTTGAAAAGCCGTGTTGAAAACGCCGTGACGCTTGCTCATTTTTAATGCAACATTTATCTCCATGTCAGATGAGTCGGATGAGGAAATCATCGTCAAAGATAATTGAACCCACATCTGTGGATAGTCAAAATGCCCAGAGAGAAAAGCCGTCAAAAGCAGTCAACCCTCATGGCATTCGTCAAATCAATGGTCGTCTTTTGTTTTTCTAGAAAATAAATGGCTACAAAATCGTACTAGATGAAAATCGTAGTGTGAGTCGGTTTCTCAAAAAAAGGATGTATGCCCTAATTCGTAGGGCACGCAGTCCCCAAATATCAACGGAAAGGGACTCGAAAGCTTCATCCTCTCCGGCACCACCAACTTTATTCTTCTTCTTTTTTCTACTGTAAGTTTACTCCACTCTCAGTCTCTCTTTCTCGTTTTCTTCTTCTTGTAATTTTGCTGTTTCAAGTAACATTTCTTCTCATTTTTGTATTTTCATTAACGGAATCAAAACTTAAAAATAGTAGTACTTCACAATGAATGTGATCAAAACTTAATAGTAAAATTTAAGTTAGCTGGATACACTTACACCATCACATACTGTATTTGCCAAGAGTTTTAGGGTTTTATAATTTCATGGAATGTCTTCTATGTTTTTGATTTAGGGTTGCCGTGAATTTCGTTATCTCATTTGCTTTACTTCAAAGCCCTAATTTATTTTACCAAATCACCCTTTTTTTTCCTTCATGTAATGTCTATCTTATTCTGATTTAGGGATTCACTGACATTCATTGACCCATTTTTCTTTACTCCTTTCAGCTAGTTTCCTTCTATGTTGTTTTCTAAATGAAAATGAACTCTGAATGATGTTTGTATCAAAGGAAAAGCAGAATCAAGTTATAATATTCCATATATTTATGTAAACAAAGCTACAATTGACACAAATATTTGCGCCGGTTCTCATTTTTTTTTCATCAACTTGGAAGATTGGCAGGTAATGCATAATGGAAAATCGGCCAATTGAGATTTCTTCATCGCCCAGATTCATTTGGAGAATAGACAACTTTTCCAAGCTGGACGCCAAACGACATTGCTCTGATATATTCACCGTGAATGGCCAAAAATGGTACGCCACTTTTCATTTTTCAGTTCAAACTATCTTCTTCATAAATCATGAATAAGGTTAGTCTACCAGAAACAAGTACACAATTGCAGCAGGTGTGGACTCTGGATATTAGAATTCGATAATTTTATCCTGGCCAAAAGTATATTTGTGCAATATAAACATATTTTAGCTCCACTTTCCATCTCCTACGACTGCATCTGCACAAACTTCGTTTTTACAAGTTTATTAATCGTCATTATTTCCACTTTTTAATTCTCAGAATTTGTAACTGTACCAGGAAGATAGTGATTTATCCAAAAGGAATTAATGAAGCTGATCAATACTTATCGATGTACCTTAAGAGTGCTGAAGATAACTCAGTCAGAGTGTCTTACGTGGAGTTCAGTTTGGCTATAGTTAATCAAATCTTTATGAATAACACAGTGAAATTCGGTACCAATACTTTCTGTTTCACTATATATTATCAAGTTCTGTTTTTAAAAGTCTGATAACAATAAAGGGATGTTAAATTCTGTGTAATTGATGTTGTAACGTTACTATAATCATTTACTACACAACATTGACATCTTATTTCTTCTAACTTCCAACTTTACAGAAGCACAAAGAGAGTTTACATCACTAAGTAGTAATGGTTGGGGGTTTTCCAGATCTTGCCTCTAGCTAAACTCCAGGACTCTGATAAAGGATATCTCATGAATGATACCTTTATTGTGAAAGTCGATGTTTTTGAGTGTAGATGGATGGATAAGAACTCAACTGAGGATCGGAGCATAGGGGTTAGGATTTTCTTTGTGGTCCTCTCTGATCTCTTTTCATGTACAAGTCACTATGGCTTACTCGATGTTCATATTATTGATACAATATCATATTTGTTGATTTGTGTCATTCAGCTGGTCTCGAGTGAGCAACAATCACATTTCAAAGTGCAACCCGCGGTACCTGTTGAGGTTGTAAAACAGCTAATGGAGAACGGTCCAGCCAAAGTTCAAGAGGAGCCGGTGAAGAAGAAAGTAAAGCAAGAAAGTTGCTTGGACTATATACCGCTTCTAGTTGTCGAAGCCAATCCAGAAGCCCAAGTAGTAATGCAGTATCAAAGAGCTGGCAAGCCCTTTGAATTTGGCCAATCTCATCATGTCAAAGGCATTGCTCTGGATGATGAGAAGTTTGAAGATGTCGGAGGCTTCAGTGTATTCAAATCACAGGCTTCCTTGTATAAAAATATTTGGTTGAGATATGGACATATTGCATCAAGCCAAGTTCTGACAGCTTCTTCATATATGGGCCAAGTCTGGTTGGTTGCTGATATAATGAGCTCTATTGTGGAGATGACTCATTTTCGGTTTGTTGACGTGTCCTCTGAAATAATTGAGTTGTGGGAGAATAAGATAAAGATGGCCGAGGCACTTGAATTCAACATAAAATGGCTCCGAGAACGACTCGAGGATGTTAAGAAGTGCTTCAATGGGATTCAGAAGTGTAAGAACGCACTGCAGGAGCAAGTTCAGCCTTTGAAGGCCGCAAGGTTCAGGTGATTGCAGCAGCGAACGAGTTGAAGAAGGCCCAGTCCGGCTTATCGCAGCAGAGGATAAACTGAGAGAGAACATATCTTCCGTAGCGAAAAGGATGAGTCCCTTTTCAGTGTCGGAGTCAGAGATTGGAATGTATTTAGAAAAAGGCGACACTCTTATTTTGGATGCGATCTTTTAACACTAACGTTAAATCCTTCTAGAGGGTAATCAGACTACAAATTCAGTTACTAGGATCATATAGCATTTCTATTGAAGGATAAGTAGGTGTAATTTTGTGGGCAGATATGTAAATTCAGGTTGAAAGGCTTAGAGGAAGCAAATTTTGCTCAGTTCACTCTGTCATATTTTGTTGTGATTGTCTGGAAATTGTATGCCCATTAAAATATGATTTTTCTGAGGAATTCAGTCCACCTAACACCATTGACTAACAGGTAAACTCTCTCCTTCCCCTTTTCAACATTATTTTATCTCAGCTTTTACCTTTTTCCTTGACGGGTTTCAATGAATGGCTACACCTGTGTTGCGACATTTGACTTTTTTCTAGAAGAAATTTCATTCAAACTTGTATCAATCAATAATGTCAGTTCATGGTACATTTTTCGTACTGGACCTACAACAAAGAATATGAAAATGCAAACGAAGTTGACACAATTGAACAAAGTTGCATAATGTAAAAAGCTGTATATATAGCAGCTTATATCTGTTGAAGCCATTCTGCGTACTCATGTATGAAGCAGAAGATTCATTTTCAGTCATGAATTCGTTCAGTAAGAATACTCAAATGATACCATCCTGTCATCTTCTTTTGTTGTTCTTTTCTTTAATTAGCATCACTCAGTTCCCGCTAACCTGCAATGGATGCCAGGAACAAGAGCGAAGAGCACTATTAGACTTCAAATCTTCTTTGAGTGACCCTTCAAATCGTTTGGCTTCATGGAAAGAAGGAACCCAGCATGAAAACTGTTGTGACTGGGTTGGAATAGAATGTTCCAGCGACTCAAATCCTCGTATTGTTGCTATTAACCTGCGAAATGCCGCGCTAACAGGTAAATTCTCTGCTTCCCTTTCTAACATTACTTCTCTGGAGTATCTTGATCTTGCACTCAACAACTTTCAGCAATCAGAAATCCCACTTCAGCTGTCTCATTTAACTAGACTCATTCATCTTGATCTCTCCAACTCCTACATTTCAGCAACAATCTCAACACAATTCACCAACTTAACCTCTCTAAATCACCTCGATTTATCAGATAATTTTATGGTAGAATCACCATCTTTAAAATGGGTTAGAGGGTTGGTAAATCTAAATGTCTTAAATTTGGGAGGTATTGATTTATATGAGGCTGCATCTTCAGAGATGAACTTTGCTGAATCCATTTCATATCTTTATAATCTCAGGGAACTTGATCTCAATTCATGTAATATATCTAGCACAGTTTTCCCCATCCACGAGTTCCGCAATCTTTCTCGATTATCTTCTCAAACTGAGTAACAATCGAGAACTCAATTTCCAAATTCCAGCACAGCTAATGAACTTAACTTCACTTTCTACTCTTGACTTATCATACTGTGCACTAGAAGGTTCAGTACCATATCTTCCTCAACTTACAGAGCTTGATGTGAGTTCTAATTCTAATTTTCACCCTGATCTAACTAGGATGTTTCAACAACAATGGCCTAAGCTTCAAGCACTTTACGTGTCGTTTACTAACGTAAGCGGATCGATCCCAAGCTCAATCTCAAATGCACCATCACTGGTCACTCTTTCTGCCTCATTTTGTTCCATTCAAGGTTCTTTGCCTTCTTCAATCTACAATCTTTCGAGATTGCGGTCTCTATACCTCAATAGAAACAACATAACAGGGTATATCCATTCATCAATCTCCAATCTGAAATTCTTGAACATTCTCGGCTTGTCTCATAATAGTCTCCAGGGTTCTATACCAGTGTCAGTATGCAACATTGTTTCTCTTCAAGAACTTAGATTAGACGATAATAACATAACAGGAAGTGTACCAAGTTGCCTGACAAAGCTCCATAACCTTACTGTTCTTGATGTTTCTCATAACTCGGTTGACGGTACTATTTCACTGCTCGATTTCGTTAACGAGATGAATCTGACAAACCTCGACCTGAGCTCAAATAAGTTAACTGTAGTTATAGATCAAAATTTCGGTATGTACTCTAAATTCAAGCTAGAGTATTTGGCTTTGCCATCATGCAATCTGAAAGGATCATTCCCTACTTTCATCTGTGAACTGAGTAACCTTCAGCATCTGAATTTGTCCCATAATCACCTTACAGGAGTCATTCCTTTTTGCATCTCCAGACTCAAAAATTTCCTAAGGTTCGACTTGTCCAACAATGAATTTCACGGTCCGCTGCCTGTTCCACCTCAAGCTTTTGTCAGAGATATTACTCGTCCTTCAAGAGATATTCCTGCTGATATATCTTTTGATGTATCAAATAATAAACTCAGTGGTGAAATCTCAAGAGAGGGTGGCAAAAGACTTTCTCGATTTCAAGCCATTAATCTAGCTGGTAATGAACTTTCAGGTCCGATCCCCATTTCTATATGCTCAAATGATTCGGGGTCTCTTCAAATTATTGACCTCTCAAGCAACAAATTTTCTGGGACTATACCTGCTAGTATCGGGTACTGCATGGATCTTGCATCTCTAAACTTGCAAAACAACAACCTCACTGGAAATGTTCCGAATGAGCTTGAAAATGCGACATCATTGTCATATCTTCAACTAAATGACAACAACCTCGAGGGCGCTCCTCTTAGCTTCATCAGTAAATTCCAAAACTTGCAAGTTCTCAACTTAGCAAACAACAATTTCGTAGGTAGTATACCCGCTGCGTTTGGTTCTCTCGATTTTCTTAGGATTATTTCTTTAAGGTGGAACAAATACAACGGGTCGATCCCGAGAGATTATGCGTTCAGATCGACTCCAAATATTAGATTTATCGCATAACCATCTCTCAGGCCACATTCCTAAATCATTTGGAGAATACTGAGGGGTTTAACAGACGACGTGTTCTACTATCCCGATAATATTCAACTGCAGATGGTGGTTAAAGGGATCATGATGCAATTTGAAAAGCTGTACAACTATAGCTCAGGAATTGATCTATCTGGCAACATGCTTGATGGAAGCATTCCGATAGAGATAGGTTCGTTAAAAGGACTTGCAACACTTAATTTATCCCATAATGGTTTGTCAGATGATATCCCCGGGAGTGTAGGGAAATATGTCTAGTTTGGGGTCTTTGGATTTAAGTTTCAATAGACTGTCTGGACATATCCCACAATCTTTAACATCCTTTCGACTTTCTTGGGTTCTGAATTTATCTTACAATGAGTTGAGTGGCAGTATTCCAGAGGAGACCACTTTGACACATTGAGTGTCGATGGCTGGGCATTTGTTGGGAATGTTTTGTTGTGCGGAGAACCAACCAGAAAATTTGCCATGGGGATCAGGGTTACAGTACTAGTGATACTGACCATTCAAATAACGCTCAAGAAGATGCTCGAGAGGATGCAAAGGAGAGAATGCTTTTGTATGGTCTTATTGCTCTTTGGGTTTGGAGTTGGATTTGGGGATTATTCTTGGTTTTGCTTCTAAGAAAAGAAAATGGTGGTCTCATATTGAGATCTGTGGATTTTGTTGCAGCTCGAATGATAGGTTGTTTTCGTAGATAACCCAGAATAACGTGTATGCTCTTTCTTTTTGTAATTGGTAGGTACTTGTAACTACGGTGTATATATTTGAGATTTGTAGTCTCTTGCAAATTATAGTAACGTGAAGTTATTTTTCGTTGTCGGATGCATGAATGCTTGATCTAAAGTTCATTTTTATATATATTCATACAAAAAAAAAAAAAAAAAAAAGAAAAAAACTTCTTTGGTTGTGATCTTTATTATATAAAAAATCTCAAGAATGCGAAAAGCATCTTATATCAATAACCCAAACTCACATCCTTGAGTAACCCAACATGATCCTCTCTGTTTTAGCCCTTGGCATAGCACATCCCTCTTTTACTCCCTGCCTTATATTATTTCAATTTCCATTCAAAAGTTTTTACATGTTTCCACACCTCGTTGAGACCTCGAAATGGAAAATTCTTAGGAACACATACATGATTCCACACTACGATAACAGTACTTATTCTCTTTTTTGATGATGTTTGTTTTATTTTGGATTTTTGTGTAAACCCCCAAGCGATATGGGTAGGTATCCCACTAGCTTTGCAATTTTTTTTTTTTTTTTTTTTTTTGGTAAAACATTATTATATAGATTTCAAGTACATCAAATTCAAAAAGTAACAAGAAACAACACTTTTTTAGCGATACATGATTGACAAGGAAAAGAGAAGGAATTAAAATACCGACCTAATACAAGAATGCAACAACCGATTGAATCAAAGAGAATATGGTGTTCATAATATTTATGGACCGTTTGATAAATCGTCTTCGTAATGAAGTAATATTGCTCCAATCACACAGGATTAATCTGCAAATTTGTTGACCGGAGAATGAGAGTAACTCGAATCCTAAGTGATGTATTTGAACAAACATATAATCATGATCAAATAACCACTAAAATAAATGAGAATCACCATGAATGTAAAGACAAGAATCAACATAGGTGTGATGACAACAATCATCATAAAGGTGAAGAGAAAAAGCCATAACCGGCAAACAAAGCAAAACTAAAAACCCTAATAGGAAAGAATCTTTCTATTCTTAAAATAACAAAAAAATAAACTAATATCCTTGTTCATATCTAGTCCCAAAAATTTAGATCTGAGCAAGAAGATGAAGTTGCGTTTTTTTTTTTCTTTTTTTTTTCTAAGGAGAAGTGGAAAAAGTGGGAGATTCCATTAGCTTAGTTAGCACTTAGTAGCCATGTTTTTATTATAAGTTAATCAAATATTGTACTTGTACGGCCCATGTATGCCCCTAAAGTCTAAACAAAAAGTAGCTAGCTACATGTATTCAGGCCGGCAGACTATGAATTTAAAAGGTTTACCTGCTATAAGCCAAAGACGTATTTTGTTTGTCAAAAATTCCCGGTAGATCGCCTACATACACTACACCAAAACCGTATACTCATTATGGTGGGGTCCAAGTGTTCCCCTGCTAACTTCATGGGGTGCGGGGTCTAACTGTGTGGGTACACGGTTTTGTTTAGTTTTGTGGGCAGTCCATGTAGAATTACTCTTTTGTTCAATTTGAGTAATTTCTTCGCCCTTGGTTACTAGTCGTTTATATGAAGATTTTTGTTAAAGGGAGGCGAGATGCGAGGCCTTGACAAAAATGTAATTGACTCGGTAACTGAATGGATTTAATATAAGTGTCCTAGCCGACAAGATTACCATATTAATCACACAAATTTTTCACCCACGTTTAAATTTATCTGAACCTAACCATCTCATCGAGTCAATGTTTTCCCTTACTCCCACTAGAAAAAATTCAGCCCAAACTCCAAGATAAAATACACGTTACAGCAAAACAAAAATGTTAAGTTGTGGTAGTTACGTTCCTTGATATGAGGAGGTGGTGCACAAAGATCACTACAGTTTCCTGGGATGAAAATCTACCTTTTATTCATCAATTATCATTGTTACCATTCAATGAAATCGAGGGGCTACTTTCATATTCTGTCATATATAACAACACTTCCATCTTGATTGAATGGGTTCATACAGCAAGAATATATTGTCGCATCACAAAAATTTCGTCCTTTTTACCGAAAATCTCTAGATCATGATCCCACTGCGTCTACCTATTGGTGATACATATATTTCTACTATTCTATAGAAAACGGTTTATCATTTGTTGTGTAGGCTTATGTGGATTTATGTTCTTATATACACAGCAATATCTTCCGGATATAGTGATTATACAATTAATGGCGAGAAAAAAAAAATCATCACCATCAATTAAGAAGTTTAAGTTTCTGAAAGATAATTAGGGTTAGAGAGAAGAAGAAAAACTGTGGAGGCGAGCTCGGTAATTTCATGATGACTGCGGCAGTATGTGAAAATTGTGTGGCTAGAAAAGGGTAATTTAGACCGATTCATAGATATATTAAAAATGGGTTTAATTAGTGAGTTGGCTACGGTTTTTCTTTCTTTCGGATCCGTTTTTAGCTCTCTCATCTAACAAAAATCTATGTGAATCGAATTACATGTCTTGTGGTGAATCTTGATGCTCAAGGGTGAAGCAAAACTGCCCGACTAATAATAATATGGGAGTTTTGGAGTTGACGAGACTTCGCTTCTCAAGTCATGTACAGCCAAAATACTAATAAGAACATAATCCCAAATATGCTTAAATTTTGTTCCAAAGTTTCATTTTTTGGGTAAATTTATTAAATACCCTTAGTTTTGACACCCAATAAATATACTGCTTATACAACAATATAAATACCTATATTATTTAAATATCTTATCCTAAAAACAGATTTACCTTAATACCCTCACTTACAATATTATTTTCCACTTAAAAATCTTATCCATTAAAAAATAAATTTTTCTATTATTTCACATCCACCGTGAAGACCATTTCACACCACCAGCAAAGACTCCGCCACTACCGCTATTCCACCACCACCACCACTTAAATACAAACTACCAATAATATTCCCACCACCGTCCACACCACCACCACTCGTTGTTGCCGCCGCGCCACCGCCGCCACCACCGCCGCCATTAATATTAGGTGTCAAAAAGTGAAGTTGATCCAAAAATCAAAAGTCCAAAAATATTTGTCAAATTTGGTTGTTGATTCCATTTTTCCATTGTTGATACACAAACATTGGTTGTTGACTCCCTAAAACTAAGGTCAATTTCTATTGTTGATACACAAATATTTGTTGTTGATTCCATTTTTCCATTGTTGATACACAAACATTGGTTGTTGACTCCCTAAACTAAGGTCAATTTCTATTGTTGATACACAAATATTTGTTGTTGACTCCTTACACTAAGATCAATTTCTATTGTTGATACACAAATTTGGTTGTTGATTCCATTTTTCCATTGTTGATACACAAATGCAATTTTTTTACCAAATATCATGTGAAACTCTCATGGTAATAATTCTGTTTTCCCAATCAAAAACAAAAAATCGCAACTAGTCCTCCACTATCGGGATAAATACTTATTAGATAAGCAAAAATAAACATAACAAATAAACGAAGAAAAGACATCGATACATTTCATAAAAGACCGTTTTATGAATTAGTACAACATCGATAACTCAAGTTCACTGAACATCAAAAATGAAGTCAACAACATAAATTAATTCAAATTTTATAAACAAGGAGATCCTGTTGGAAGTTTTGTTCTTTCTTCGTTTCAAAAGAAGAAATGAATTCTTACCTTTGTCGATGCATGCTATGGATGTTATCTTCGAGATTTTACTCACTGAAATGCAGAAATCAAGCTCTAGCTCGCATCCGAAAACAAAAGTAATCGGTAATTTTCCCACTTTAAAATTTTAGTCACCGTCTGGAGGTAAGGCGTTGTGATGGAAGTGGTGGTAGTTGCAGAGGTGGTGATGATGGTGGTGGAGGTGATATGTTGAGATTTGATAAGTTTCATCGAACAAATCTCTCTCTCACACACACACACGATTTCAATTTTCTAGGTTTAAGTTTTCTCGATCTTGCAACGGAAAATGGTGGCTATTACGATGGAGGCATGGCGGCTATGGCAGTATTAGTGGCTGATGATGTAGAAAAGAGGAGCAAAGAGAAGAAAGGGAATTCTTTTCTCGAATCAGAAATCAAAATATCGAAATACTAGAATTCACCGTTTCTTAGTATGGGAGGCGGGGTATTGAGGTAATTATAAACAAAATAAATTTCTTAGGATTTTGGGGGTATTTTTAAATATCCTAAGGGTATTTATGAAGTTCTTTCAAAATGAGGGCTATTTATACAATTTCCACCATTTTTTTAACTTGATAAGTCGAAAAGTTATTTATTCATGCGTACCTATATATACCCTTGAATATTTTTTCTTTCTAGAAGTCATCCTAAAAAATATATTTCTAAACTAATTTCTAAATTTTTAAGCTTAAGCCAAAAATTAATTTTTCATGGACTCGCACGAGTACTAAGGGAAATTTCAAAGAGTTTGGTATGTATGAGTGCAACCAGCATTGTCTTCCAGAAATGAGCTTAACTACCAAATCTAGTCTTTCAAAAAAGAAAAAAATTAAAATTAAAAGAAAAAAATAAAAGAAATTTATCATTAGGAAGTTAAAGTCTTTTCTTAAGTAGGCTATTATTGGGGCGTCACATTCCATTAGAGGAAGTGTCACGTAATAGGTAAAAACGGGTCACCCATAAGTAATTTAAAACCCCTTATCTCAAATAATTTTGTAATGACCAAACAACCCTTATTTAGTTAATTTTAATAAAATTTAATTAGATAATAATTAAAGAAAGTGAAGAAATAATCAACAAAGTGAAGAACCAATGGTTGAAAATCAACATGTATGCCTCTAACTATCTCCCATGAGTTCAATTTCGCACAAAATTAGCTAAAGTATGTTAAAAAAATCAAATTTTCCACTTCTTGCTACACATCAATGTACTTGACTAAAGTCAATGATATCATAAATATCAATAAATAATATTAGACAAAAACAGAGGAACCTACTAATTTTATACACCAGCTTTATTTAAAAGATGAGGTATTATCATCTGGTGATTTTATGTGTCTAAAAGAAACACATCCCGGCCTATATATCTCACCAGTGGGACTTTCTTTTTCATGTGACAACAAATGCATCAAATACTTGCATAATTTTGCATCAAAAGACCTACATCTTTTCTTTGAGACAATAAAGAAGACGCTTCTGCTGACAAGATAAGTGCATCAAAATTCCATTAGATGCTTAGATAAGTAATCATTCTATAGCATCACTTCTTATATAATCTAACCATCTTAGTTTCTTCAGTTAATACTGCAATTTAAAACCAATTGGAAACTAATAAGTAACCCTTTCAAATAGAAGCAATAATGCGCTAACCCATAAACAAGGACTCTTTCAGCATACCAAAACTTCTTATGCTATCCGATTAATGAAAAAATTGTACAACATAAGAATAATAACTCAAAAATGATATATAGTGTTATAATAATAAAAATAAAAGACAGTTTTGTTGAAACTATATCCATTTAATAATAAATGTTACAAATAATCACAAAGGATGAAATTTGGCAACTTAGAAATTGCTAGTACTCAAGATAGCATTATTCGAGAGATTTTAGGTTTAAGTTTTGAATTATACATCAAAATTTATTGCACAATTAAAACTCGACACTTCAATTGTAATAAACTGAAAAAATAAAAATATTTTTCTAAAATAAAATTAGATCGAGGTAGGGATAAATCGGAGAAAGTAGAACTTCAACCTTTCGAATTCTTGTTATTCAAGTCAAAAATTGATTCATATTCAAGACTTCGATGCTTCAATTGAAAATTTGACCAGAGTTGGAAAGAGTTCGAGAAAAACTAAAGAAACCTAACTCCATCATTTCAAATATAGACGTTTTATGTCAAAATTTTGTTACATATTCAAGACTCCGACACTTCACTTAAAATTTGAACAAGTTGGAAAGAGTTCGAGGCATGATTGGAGAAACTGAACTTCATCCTTTCGAATATAGACATTTATGTCAAAATTTAGTTACATATTCAAGACACTCGACACTTGATCGAAAATTTGAACGAGTTGGAACGAGTTCGAAAAACCAAGAAACTTCAACACCATCATTTCGAATTTAGACGATTTATGTCAAAATTTTGTTACATATTCAAGACTCGACACTTAAGTCTAAATTTTGACCAAGTTGGAATGAGTTAAGTATAATTGGAGAAACTTAACTTCATCCTTTACAATATAGACGTTTTATGTCAAAATTTAGTTACATATTCAAGACTTGACACTTGATCAATGAAAATTTGACCGAGTTGGAACGAATTCGAAAAATCAAGAAACCCTAACTCCATCATTTCGAATTTAGACGATTTATGTCAAAATTTAGTTACATAATCAATACTCTGTGCACTTCAGTTAAAAATCTGACCGAGTTGGAAACGAGTTCAGTAAAATTTGAGAACCGAAAGAGTTTGCATTTCAATTTAGACAATTTTCTGGATTGTGGAGATTTGCAATTTGCATCAGAATTTTTGTAATTATAAAAATGAAACTCTTATTCAATGAAATGTTATATTATAAAAACAACTCATAAAAGCTTTTGGTTGGTAACTTATTCAATTGTAATGAATATAATTTTTTTGAAATATAAAAAATAAAAGGATTAAACTCAATATTTTTATCATAATTGAATATCTAAAGGATTAAATTCAATAAGTACATTAGGAAAAATTTCAAAAGTAACATTTTTGTCATACTAAAAATTCCACTCAAAATCAAGTACTGATAAATTTTATCACGAGGCCATTGTTGAGACGCTTATTGGTGTTGAACTTCCGCTCTCCTCATTTTTCTTGTAACATCATAATTAACAATCAGTACAACACTTCGATAAAATGAAGCAACAATTCAATTCAAAAATTGAGGTGAATGTCATGGAGCATCCATCCATTCTTTGCTTGAGGTAATAGACATCACTTCAACTAAGCCTGAATGGCATACATAAAAATCAATATGATGCTAGTAAATATTCTGTAAGACTGTGAAGGATCAAATAAAATAAATTTTAGTTCCGAATTCCACATTAAAAGAAAATAAAAATAAAACAAATCTTGGAGCAGATTCACAAAGTAAATTTAGACAAACAAAGCTTACTGTCAAGAGCATCATACAAAAGGTAACTATAGATACTACAAAACTTGTGTAGAAGGCGTAACCACACCACTCACAGGAGCCGGACATGCAGCAGGAGCTAAAGCTTAGCAGCCAACTTCTCTTACAATGCAACACGTGTTAAAAATGAATTGATAAAACTAAAGGAGCACCGAATAGTGAATTACTGGACACAACTACACCAATTTAGATTATAACAGATGATCAACTCAGCATACATAAGCACATTAGGTCTTCAAAGATCCACAGCCCAAATGTCACGTCCATGATGCAAATTTACCGGTTTCTAAAAAAACAATCAACACTGAAACACTCAGAAAAAGAAAACAAAATACTGCACATACTCACAGATTAAAGAAAGATGTACCAAAATGGTTTTGTTTTCATTACAAAAGAACAAAAAATATTAGAAGCTAAGATTTTAGTTCTCCATTAAGAATACATTTTAGAAATTATCACACGAGATAAGTTACTTACTGAGATACCTTTACTTAATACAAGTGTGGTACATGTAGATGTAGAAAATGTATAAGAATTAAATTGGTGTGCGTTGTGTTGAGGGAGAAACAATCAAACAAGTGAAAAAGGCTTCAGCAGGGGTTCCATCTAGTGTATCCTAGTAGAGGCATTCAGTTTGGGAGGGTATTATAAGGATCAGAAGAACTCATCTTTACAGATGTGTCCATAGACAGTCTGAAAGCTCTAACAGATAACAATTTAGCGATGATTTGATCAGAGGAGAATTTCTTTCTGATTTTGTCAGAAGCATAACAGTGTATTCCCTAAGTCTTTCCAATTCATTTGTTTTAACCTATATAAATCAGAATGAACAAACCAATCCCAATTCAGAAACATCTAATAGTTTTCTATATCTCATCAGTTACATGTTGAATCTAGTTCCAAATTTCAAGTGCCTTAGAAGCTTTAATTTTCTCTAGCAGTAAACACTCATATAAGGGCTGACACGAAAGGAAAGGGGTGACTCTAATTATGAGATTTTGTTAAAGCTATTTAATCCACTGATTCCTAGCTAGCATACACATGTGTGCTTTTGATTCTTAAAGTAATTAATTCATTTTATAGTTTAATAACTAATCCACCCAACCTGTATGCCATACCCTCTACAGAGTGTCTCAGTACATGCTGGATAATCAAGGCCACGTGGGGTCACAAACTCTAGGGATGAATCATTTGCTTGTCTCGTTGATTCCATGTTTACTAGCCTCTTGCCAAAATTGCTTGAACTGTTATTTAGTGGGAGTAGCACTATATTTAGTAATGCAAGAGTCGAGGAATTGATTCATGTGTGACATGCCTATTAAGTGTTAGCTCCAAGAAGATAACCAGATCTTTTAGTGGTCAATGTACTGGTAATATACTTGGCTCTAGTGCTTGTGATATGAAAATTGACATAGGATGTTGTTTTTTTATTGTTATGACTTTCTAAAATGGTCATAATACGTGGCAAGGTATCTTTTTCTAATGCACTTGTAACAATACAAAATTCACTAAGACATTGAACTAAAGAAATTAATCTTAATGGATAGCACATAAACCCTTATCTCCATTTGAATATAAACTCATCCAATCACCACTATCTCAAAGATATCATATACTTCAATAAAAATTTCAATTACATATAAATATAATTCAAGCATACATACTTCCATTACGTTTCAAATTGAAACTACACCTTCCTCCTACTTTCTTTCACTGAATCAATATAAGTCTGCAGCCAATTTCACTTGCGAAGTTCTTTTTTTTCCTTCTTCTTTTCAAGCTATTCTAGGTTTAGCAAATGAAATTACCATTTAATTTTTTGGATTAACCAGACAGAAGCTTAAGCAAGAAAACAAAATCAAAGATGAAAAGGGATTTGAAACTTACTTTAATTTGATATCTTCTTCTTCTCCGATCTCCTCTTAGATTTTGTCTACAAAAACAGAAAGAAGGGATTGAAGAAGTGAATTATAAACAATTTCATTCAATCTAACTAATCAAAATCATTCCTTCCCAATTTCTACCTAAACCAATTTATCAAATCAAAATCTTTGGATGTGCAATTTTGGTCACCAAAATCAATTTTTTAGGGACTAGGTAGAAACTTAGCAAAACCCAGATACAAAGATGACATGAATTTGAAACTTACTCAATACCTTCTTCTTCTTCTAAGTTAGAGTCTCCTCTTTGGTAGTTAGGTTTCCGGAGGGGGAAAAACAGACGGCGGGGTGAAGACTGAAGAAATGAACTCGGAACTTATCTTCTAGTTTTGGACGTTAAAATTATGTTAGAAGGAACCGGTACCGCTCTATGGTGTGGACTTAAGGGCAACCAAGCCGGTGTGTGCTATGCTAAGTGGTTAGCCGTTTTTGTGGCGGGGAACATAATATTAGCCGGTATATTTAAACGCTCTATGGACTTATTTGATCCGAAGCCGATGGTCTAAAAAATGGTTAGCCAAAATTTGTGGTGGGGAAAAAAATATTTTTTTGCGTAAAATGAATTTAAACTTATTAATATATGACATGATTTGATAATATCCTAATCACGCAATTATTTTTCATTTAAAAAACGTGATTTATAACCCTTATGGACTAGTGGTCGTTTAGTGGGTCTCCCACTTAAGTATACCAGTTAATTGGTGTTGATTGACATCATTAGCTTCACTTCGATAGATATTTACATACTATAAGTTTATAACGGCCTAATAAATCATGTAAGTCTTTTTGTCGTTAATTCTAAGTATACCAGCAAAGGACAAGTGTTTCTTTGATTTTTAAACCATAAGTGAATAAAATACCCTAAATTATTGAAAAATAAGTAAAGGACTAGCTTTATTTCAAGATTTTAATCAGAGGACAAATTTAGCTTTTATGACACTACCCGCATCCAAGAATTGGTTTTTAAGATTGTTCAAAAAGAGCTTCAAAGTTAATACATTTTAAAAGTTTGTCTAATGGTGTTCTATGTCTTGGTCTTTGCAGGCTGAGAGGATCCTTTTGCCAAGAGACAAACAGAAAAGAAGCAACGTGTTGAAAAGAATGAAAAGAACCTAAGTGACAATCAGCAAGTCAAGCAAAGTTGGTGCGTTGCCAAGGTATGAGATAGATAAGATAACATAAGTTTTTATTAAAAACATTAACTTGAATTAAGTTTTTTTAAAAGAAATTACACACATAGGGTTTTTAGTTGGGCAAAACAGCAACAAGTCACATCAATACCTTTTGAATAGTAATATCCAATCTATGAAAATAAACTACCAAGACCACTCCAAAGATCATTTCTAACTAAGCAATTTTTCGTACGCTGAGGAAACAAACAATGTCTTCACTTAGCTCCCCCAAGGTAGTAAAAGCTAAAACACTCAAACCATAACCATGCGCAAATACATTCATTCAAATATTTAGACTGGGCTTACGCCGAAATAGCTTTTGAAATGGCACTGGGATGAAAGCACGAACCCATCGCCGCCAAAGGGTGAGACTCCCTAACATCCATACAAACATCTTGACCATTTTCCCAATTGAGGACAAGAATGTCCGTGGACGTAAACTTCATTGTTATCAACTCGACGAGAAACCCAAAGCTACTTATTTACGAAAGCAGAACACCATCTTTGTAACAAATATCCACAATAACATCACGAACTAAGTCATGACGAAACTTGAGGCCAACATCATTTGCACAAGAAGTGCATGATCACCAAAATATCCATAGGTCTATTACAACAAGAGCACAAGCCATCTTCCACAAACAAAGGGATACCAAGGCATAACAAACAACCGCTTCCTCAAGTGTCTAGGCCCGAGGCATTAGTCTAACCCACTGATAGAACGTTTATAAAATATAATCTTGAGCATGTCCGATCCGGTTACATTGCCACAAAATGGAATCTCTTGTAGATAAAGTAAATTGATAGGGATTTTCTTCTTAATCGCATCAAAAATAAGTGACCGCCAAGGAGTGCATAAGGGGGGGGCAAAGCAGTCATCGATGAATAAGAGGAATGAAAACCAATACCGAATGAATTTCCTCTCAAGAGCCGACATGATAGGAAAACCATTTACAAATATGAATCCATGAAATCACGAGTGGTATCATTTCACAAGTTCTTTGGCCTGATCTCCCACCGGGAAATTTTACTAGTATATATTAATGCGTATGAGAGAGGCAAGCATGTACACGCCTATCTTTAGAAAGTTTTTTTTTTGGAATTTCATTCAAACCAAAATGATGATTACATGATTGCTTACAAGATTATCAAAAACACCAAAATAAAAGATAATCAAAACTCAAATACAAATGACGACACGATTTGCAAGTACATCGCAAAGAGAAAGATCCATGAACCGCAAAGACATCCAATTTTTTGTAGATGTAGTAGTAATGAATGATGTTGTGAACTGAAATCAACTCCCACCATTTAAAATGATGATCTTCAATAAGAGATGCTCCAAATGAAATGGAGGATTTTCCCAAAATCTTGTAGATCCAACCGAATCTGGGTGCCCTAAATCCCTCTTGTCAAGATGAATCCAAAGCGACGGCAACAAATTTTTTGGATGTTCTTGATAAATCGAGAATAGCAAGACAATAAACACCATGGAGATTTGAAAGAATCACTATTAAAGTGAAGAGAAAATCATCCAAAGACGAAGAAAAGATCACCCAAACAACGAAAAAATGTATCCATAGACACCAAATACAACAAAAATAAAAACTAAAACACAAATTAAATTATTCTTATTCATAAAAACTAAAAATCCTTGCTCGAGATCTATCCCAAAATAACTAGATCCGAGCAAGAAGGAGGAGGAAGTTCTAAAGGTTTTTTCTTTTAGGATAGAGGGAGGAGAGAAAAGAATGTCTATCTTTAGAAAATTAAGATCTTATCTTAATCAGTTAGAATTTCGTGATTAAAATTTCCATTAATTTCTCAATCGAATCACTGCGGTACATCTCTCTAAAATATAACCCAATGTTCATTCCTGGCCGTTGTTTTTAGTCATGCGTGATAAATACATGCACTCGCATCTTTTTTTGGTTTTATTTGACTAACTCATTTCTTTTTGTGATCCAGTTTCTACCTTACATTGGTTATCACTTTCTAACAATTAGAGATTATCTTTGAAATCCTACGAGCTCGTGGTAGTATCGATATGGATTGAACTCTTACATATACCTCTTGGATTTATGGGTTCAATTTGTTTGTACAACAAGTTTGTTCTTGTATATGAATTCATTTTCTATTTGTTTGTCGCGATTAGGTTCTTTTCAAATATTGTCTTTTGGTTCAAGTCTTAGTTATGTGTGAAGTCATAAATATGTTGCTCGTGCATTGATGTCATAAATTAGTGGTCACTGAGTGAAACTTGTCCTTCCTGCTCTCCATAAGGTGAATTTATGAAAATTCTAGTGTTTATTTTATTCTGTTATTATCTGGGTTGCTCTGTGGTTAATACTTTATCATTTGTTTGTTCCTTAGTGCAAAACCAATCTACTTGTCTATCTCGCCTCCGTCTTATTTCATCAATACGTCCAATGTTAGAGGTCCGTGTATGTTCTTACTTATTCTTATCAACTTTATTCTCAATGGGGTTACTTGTGCGAACTTATTATTGTGGTAACCATGATTATGATTTTCAAGTTGCAGGATAATGAAGGCTATCTATAAGAAGGCGTCAAAGTCGCCTTACATTAGTGTTGAGGTTGTTATGGATTCTGCAAGTCTTCGGGCTTTTTTAGATTTCACTTCATTCTACACTCGGTCAAAGTTGTAAATCTTGAATCTAAGTGAGATAAATTAGAACCATAACATGTCAATATCTTGTCGAACACTTTGCTTGCTCTTGTTTAGGATCTTGTTTAGGAATTGGGTCGGGTGTATAGTTATCTGACATAAACAAGTAACTCATCAAATATGCGTAATTTCTATATTTTTCTAATATTTTTTGTTCAATGACATTATTTCCCCTTTATGTATATAATTTTGGATTTAGTACGTCAGTTTTGAATTTGAATTACAAAAGTAATGGAATGGAAGTTGTTGTTTGTATATAGTAAATTTGGGTTGAAAACTTAGAGGAAAGATCACAACTTTTAAAACCTTGTCTTTTAAAAACCTTTCTTTAGATCTCAACTTTTCAAAACTTTATGTTCTATGCATAAGGTAGGATCACACTTTTCATTGCAGGACTTTTTAAGAATGATCCATGTATGTTTTTTTTGTAGTACTTACAAAGAGAAGCAGGTATTTTTCCAAATACACATCTGATTGCGAAAAATCTTTCAAACCAACACCATCTCCCTTGACAGTGCCAAATAGCAATTTATTTAATGATATGGATATGATATCAGCATTTTCATATCTTCTTATTCATCCTAGCGGATAATTTATTTTCTTTCAAAGTTTAAATATTTGAATGAAGGTTTCCTCGTTCTTTTGATTTTTCACATTAATCAGCGAGATTTTGTAGTCTTTTTTTATTTTTTCTTTTTTGAAATCAGTCACTTCAATTTGGATCTTATAGAATTGATGCAACAGTAGACTATTCCAATTTGGTTAAGTCAGATCCACGAGAGGGTTCATAAAAAAGAGTCTTAAGTAACATCTTGCAACAACGTCTCGTGGAGTCTATATGTGTGTTTGAAATGTATTTCCCATTCTTTATTTGTTAGATCATTTCTCGGTCGAACTCACATGCGTTTCTATATCAAGAATGTTTGTCAATGTTAGTGATCAAACTATAAGTCTTGATTTCTAGTCTACTATAGCTAAGGTCTCGGACTAGATAGAAAGTGTAGTTGAGCTCAAGAACCCCATGGAAATCATCATACAAGACGAAGGACTACTCAAGGAACCGTGGATCTTCATCGACTAAAAGGTATGTGGAGAATTGAACTTATCCATCACTCAAAAGTCTATTTATCTCTTATCTTGAGACAAAAGTCGTTTTGCTATATAGACTTAGAGTATCAACATTTGGTATTTTGATCCGAGTATAACTTTCCTATCTATTTCTCGAAATATGTGTTGGTAAAGATTTCGCTTAGCCAAGTTCATCTTTACCTAGTGACGAAAGTCATGTTAAATTTCAATCACTTTGAAAATTGCTTTGATGAAAAAATGGTTTGTGAATAACAACTATATAACGTCCTTTGAGAATGTTTCAATGATTGAAATGAGAGTTTAGACTATATAACCATTGGAGGATATAAGCATTGTTGTGGAAACACATGTACGTATAAGTCCTTATTCCTTGAACCAAAGTTTGCGAACTTTGTTGATCAAGAGAACCGGAGAAGTGCGTGAGCTAAGTCCGCGAACTGGCGAAGTTCTCAAACCCGAGAATTTCTGCTAGAGTTTGTGAACTCCATCCGGAACTTAAGTCCACGAACCTGGCCGCAACTTGAGTAGGTTATGTCTAAAAACGATGTTTGTGAACTTATCTTTATAAACTAATAAATGAAATTACAAACCGTGGATATATGATGAGTGCAAATAGTGCACATTTATACACCTTTTTATTGGCATTTTACTCATCTTTTGCGCTTAGAAATCGAGATATTATCCTGATTAATGTTTTCTTGTTTTCAAGAATAAATATTTGTATTAATTAATTTTGTGTTTTTAGGTAGTAAATAAAGCTCGGAGAATCGAGGGAGCCAAAAGAGCGAAGAATTGGAGTCGAGCATCCATGGAGCAGGTAAGCCAAAGCCCACGCTTAATCGGTTGCAACCCAACAAGGAAGACATGGGCTAGAGCTACCCGTGGGCCCGATCCGAGCCCGCCTCACTCGAGCCATTGAGATCACACTGCTACATCCTACGGTCGGCCGCCTCCACTCGCATCGAAGTTTGTTGCTCCCGTGCAAAACCGCATCACCCAAATCATGTTGAGCCGTTGAGATTTCTTCTCCTAGATCTCGACGCTCGCTCCATCTGTCTCATCAAAGCTCGATGCGTCCGCTCCCACAACAAAAACCCCCATGCCCCTACACCCGTCGAGCATACCCTATTCTCTATTCCATTCTCTTTCTTCTTCCCCACCTCTCGCAAAAACCCATCCTTCTTCCTCTCCTCCCATACCGATTGCTAGAACATCACCTTCACCACCATTCCCTCTCCCTGACAAGCCGCAACAACCACCTCCCCGCCTCCCTCTATTTCTCTCATAGTTTCTGCCCTAGAGACTAAGTGAGAAATAGAAAGAGAAGAGGATTAGGTCTAGGGTTTTCATCAATCAGGACGATGGAGTAGTCAAACGATTGACAAGAGGAGACAAGTGAGGGAGCGACGGGGTGAGAGAGTACTTTTGATTTATCTCGATTTTGAGAATTAGGGTTTGGGAATTTTTATTTGCATGTATAAATCAAGTAAGATGGGTGTGTAGAGACTTATGCCTGGGCCAGCTTGAGCGTCAATTTAGTTGTATTTGTGTTTTAATTGTCCCGTTATGTTCTAATTACATTTCCAGGGTGTTTGAGAAACTCCCGATGTTTATGTGAAGCATGTTCATTTTCTTGTTATTGTTCTTGTAAGCTTCATTGTTTGATTGAATTAGCTAGTTAAGTACATGACCCCGTGATGGAGTGTCTCAGTGAAGACACTCATACTAGGGGGAGTGTGAGATTAGCAAGAAATGTCATGGTATTCATCCTGGAATGAATCAAGGCCATAATTAGGCTAGGAACTGCCTTAGCATAAGGTCGGTGGTGGATTCATCACCCTGGTATTACTTCTTTGCCTTAGTTTAGAGTCACTACAATTTCCGGTCGCTTCGACAACCAACTTATAATTGTTACACCTCTAGGAATTCAGTTGAGCTTAGCCATTTGATCATCTTAAGCACCACAAGTCCTTGTGGATCGACCGTGCTGCCGCGTCTCCGATAGACGTCGTGCACTTGCGGTATAACATGTAGGCCATAAATTATAAACACCTTCAGACGCCTACCAAGTTTTTGGCGCCGTTGCCGGGGACTTGGCGCGTGCCCTGTTGTTCAATTGCTTGCTTTACTGATTTTCACCCCTGTACATATTCTATCTGTTTTTGCATTCAATCTTGTTTACATCTCATACCAATCACCGTCTATACTTAGTTCATTTCTTTGCACCCTTGCATCCTGTCACTTGTAACTTGTTTTATTCACTTACATTTTTGCTTATAACTTTGTTTTAGTTAGTCAGAGAATTTTATTGTCTTTCTTTCTTAGTTTTTATTTTATTAGTATTGCATTACTTCTATCACCTGTGCATATCATCCATCCATCCCGAACATATTCACATTTTGTCATGTTGTCATCCCCGCATCAGAAGTTAACTTGGCCGTATTCATTGCATCATCGCCCTGCCCTAGCATATTATAACTTAGCATATTGTTACTTTTGCATCGTAACTTACAATTGTTAACCATCATCATCTCAAGCCTCGCATCTATTGCATTATAGGCATACCATTTGTATTGCATTCTTGCACCTATCTCTCGTACATCCTCGCATATCATTTGCATCTCAAAATAAATGCAACTTGCATAGGCGCCACGTTATATTAATGTAACTGGACATTTGCAAATCTGAGAACTCGAATTTTCCTTCTAAGCAACAGTACCCTCTATGCTACTTAGCTGCCGTCGCCGAGCAAGCCAAAGGAAAGAAGCCAAAGGAAAAGCCCGGATCTGAGCTCAGTGCTTTCTTGGTAAACTGTTGGCGAGCCAACCTGGGAAAGGCTGGAACAGAGCAAAACAACCATTTTGGTCAGTGCCGGTTGGTTGTTCTCAAATCTTGTTACAATCTATACTTGCATGAATGATCTGTGTGCAAGCATTTCTTTGTTATTCGAGTTTCATTTTGGACTTGTTATTTGTGCATTCTTTGAAACTATTCTGAGATTTGGAATTCTTGCATAGTCACTATGACCCGTGAGCCAACCTCCGCAACCTCCGAGCCTGTTTGCCATTTGCCGCTAACCTTAGTGAGCCATTTACATGAGCCCTAAGCCCCGTGAGCCTTCTCGCTCTACTGTACCAAGTTGTGCCAAACCCCCTGCCCTGAAGCCGTTAAGGGTGATTTGTAACTCGTGACAGCCAAGTTGGCCGCAAACCCCACCTCGAGCCACCACCCCGTGCCCCCGTGCCTCGCTGCTCTGTCTTCGATCCACATAGCATTGTGAATCTGTGTTTGCTAGCTACCCCCGCTTTGTGGGCTCGTTGGAGCCCGTGAGCCTTGTGAGCCATCTACCACCTTGCTAGTCCCACTCGGCTAAAGTGTGGAGCTACCCCGCACCTTGTATGCTTTGTGTTTAAATTTGAAAATTTAATTGTGCTTAGTCTCGTGCTAGCAACCTAGGCCGTCTCATTGCTCTGGATTGTCCGAGCACAAAAATTTGTGCTGTGCATTGTGCCTTGCCTCGAATGTGCACCTATTCTCGTGCTTGGCCCACCAAGTCAGTAAATTGTAACATCCTCTGGCCGCTTAGGCTAAAAACATATAACCTGGGCTTGCAACATCTAAACCGGGCTTGCATACAAACCGCTGCGCATTCACACACCCCCGGCTCTGGAGTAAACCAGCCCACATACTTTGGGCCATCAATCTAAACCGAGCCCACATAACCCACACCTTTGGGCTGATCAACACAACCCGGGCTGCAACCAAACCGAGCCCAGAGTCTGTTGGGCTGTACCCTTTCTCACCGGGCGCACAAGCAACCTCGGGCTGTATACACAACCGAGCTGAGCCTTTTGAACTCCAACCGTGAAACCCGAGGCTGAGCAAGTTTCACAAAATCTGAGCCATGAGATTCAGGTTGAGCATTGGCACATAACCCGGGATACACATCTGCCCAAACCATCTAGGCTAGAACCTATTCTCAAGGGTCTGTTTAGCATCAATCAATGCCGGACTTTCCCAACCAACCAAAAACCCAATAAAACCAAATCAGCCCATTTAAACCAAATTTTTCCCACCAAAACCAAACTTAGTCCACTTAACTGGGCTTTGAGTTCAATTTGAGTACTAAATCATGTCAGATATTGGTCTGCAAAATCGGGGATTCAAACAAATCCCTTAGAGAACTTGCTTACGGGCATCTTTCCAGGATGAACACCCCACATACCATAGTGATTTTAGGGAATTTTATGAGCCTTCTCAGGTCCTCCCGAACTCACATACCCTAATCATTATGATCACATACATCATCCACCACAAAGTTGAAAATGAACAATTTTCTCATACCCAAATCATCACTTTTAGATCAATTAGAAGCTCGACTATCTGCTTTAGATAGGCAATCCGCTTTAGAAAAGCAATCTGTCGAATCTAGTTTTTCTAGGCAATATGAAATGCATGCTTGCACCTTATGTGGTGGCTTAGACCACCCCGCTGAGTACTTGTTATATTCTGCATGCTTTTAGACAGTCTAGGGGAAACCATGATAACCCAATGTACGAAGTGTCTAGAACTGACTATTGGGACCATAATCAACCCTGCACACATGCTTCATTCACCACAGTGGGGAGATGAATAATTTTATACTCCCCAACTCCTAGTTTGCAATCAACAATGGAAGCACTCATGGAGCAAAATGCTAGGCTTGAAATGAATGCAATACATGACCATCCATATAGCATTGATTATGAATTTCCCACTGTTGAAAACTCTCCTTTCATTGAACAACATAATGAATTTCTAGAATTGAATCAAAACCTTGAGCAAAGGTTTGAGAGTTTAGAACTCAAATTGAGTCAAATCAGTGATGCACTAAATCGGAAAGGGAGGACTTTCAAGATGAAATGTTTATCAACCATAATGAAGTCAATAGTATGCCTAGTTTTACTAAGCAATTGATATTGCATATGAACCTGTTTTAAATGACGGGACTAGAAATACTATGATTTTTAATAAGGAAATGCATTGCTATGATGATGATGATGATGAATATGAAGAGCATGTGTATTTTGAAAATGTAGTAGAATCTTTAGGTTCAGAGACATTAAGTGTCTCTCCTGAACCCTATTAATGAAGCTTCTTCGATATTCATGCATGTGATGTTGATATGGATCCCGGGAATTGTCCTGTGAAAATGAACATGATTTACCCTCTTTTGACTTTAGGAAAGTGTGTGATGGTACAAATGATTTTAAAAATGAAAACAACTTAGATGTACCTAACCTCTCTCCTGAGTCACAAATTGAAACTCCTCCACCAAACCTAGGTGTAGTTTGTAACAAAATTGCAAAACCAACTTTTCTGAAAATGCCTAATCTAGGTCTAGAGCTTTGTGCTTCCCAAGTCCTCTTGGACTATTTTGCATCAAAGTATACCACTTTTAAGAAGCCAAAGTTGGAATGTGTATGTCTGCCTGTTCTTAGCAAAACTCATTTTGAGTTAGACCTTTTGCATGATGTACCTTTAATTTTGCAAGATTTTGTGCTCCCAAACACACCCGTTCACAAGTTTAAGTTTGGGGGAAGCTCATTCACATTTGCAGTCTTACTCGCACTCTCATATTATATTTGTGTAAGGCTGTTAATGTGTGTACATATTTTCTGTTGGGTTGATCCTCAACTCTTTAGACTTGGTTTATGGTGCATTTTCATTGTATATATCCAAGGACTTGTTAAATTTTTCTTTCTTGATTCGGTTGAGTCTTCTTGCACATATATTATGCTAATCCGATATGATCTCCGTTGAGAATATTGGATTCTAGCCTTGACGAATGAAGCTCAACCTTGCTCCCCGCCGACATCCTAATCTCTTCCCTTTATCTTATCAAAGATAGTTCTCGCAGTGACTCAGTTTAAATTTTTCCTATCTCGTGACACATTGAGGACAATGTTTGATTTAGGTTTGGGGGTGCATTTGCATTTAGAGTTTTTAGTCTTTTATTTTACCTTTTATTTTCAAAAAAAAAAAAAAAAAAAAAAAAATTCAAAACTCTTTTTGTAAAAAAAACCTCCAACTTTTAGAGATTTTAGAGTCACTAGCATGCTTCTAGCTATGTTTACATAGAGAATCTGACCGAAATAACAGAACTTGGAAGTACCGGAAAACGCAATCGGGTTTCTTAGTTGATTAGAGCGTTAAAGTCGGATTTAACCATACCGGAGGGCGAATTAGGTGTTGTTTAGATATTCGGTAGTAGAATTGTGATCACCCATAGTGGAGACTACCCATTTTACATCAAGTGAGGCACCAACCTTCAATTTTTTGCAACTTTCTAGAAAAGCCATTAGAGTGTGTGTCACCTTACGTAAATTCCGGGTAGGAATGGTGAGCTACCCAACTTCGCACCATTTTCAAACACTACTTTTGATCTCTTGAGTGCTAGTTTTTGTCAATCATGAGGGTGACGTCTAAAGATGAAAACTCCTTCTAAATACCGATTTGTAGTTAGCATCATTCTCTCTCTCAATCAGCAAGACCCATAGAAACACATCATCGTCAGCAACCGGAGCAGAATCAGAATATTGAAAGAAAAGTTGAGATAGTCCAAGGTTTATGTGCAACAAAGAAAAGAAAATAGGATGAGAATTAATAAAATTTATAAAATCAAGACAATACAAGTTGTGGAAAAATTGAGTGATAAAGTCCTTTGTCCATGGAGTTAGTTGTGTCATTATTTGTATTTTTATTTTCACTTTTTGTAATTTAAAAAAAAAATTAAAAAAAAATAAAAAAAAAAAAAAAAAAATCAAAAATATTATAGTTTATTTTTGCTACCACCATGGTAAAGAGAGTTCAAGAAGAAAAATCCAAACAACAAGGAATTTGAGTAGAAAAGTTAAAAATTGTCAAGTTTTGTGAAGTTTAGAAGTTCGGTCATCAACAAGTGAAGACCGAAGACCAAGAGTGAAGACGTTTCTATGGTTCTTATGAGAGAGTGATATTAATTGCCGATCGGGTGAGAAGTGAGTGAGTACTCCCACCCCCTTGCTAATGGTTGATTTCCTTTCTTAGAGATCATCGTAAAAAGATTCTTTTTGTCCACACTTCGGGAGTCTCCAGATTTTATTTCGGAAGGTTATCCTTCTTACTTACAACGTGTGCAGGATTTCTCTCTTTATTCCCGCCCGCACACATGAGAGACTAAAAGTGATCTTTTTGAGTGCAATTATCATAAAACCCTAATGGTGAGGCAGAAGTTGAGACTTATGATCACAATCGAATCCGAATTCTTTCATATGGTATGGTTACTTCGCAAATTAACAAAGACTTAAGGATGAGAATCGTTCTTGATAGTTCTAACTTCGGACTAGGCATTACTAGCACGCAGAAACTCTATGTACTCATAGCTTCTTAGATGCTTGAGACTCTTTTACACTCTACTTCCTATCAAGGTATAAAGAGATGGTGTTGAGGTAACGAAGTTGGAGAAGGTTTTGTGGGTACACCTCTTGTAAACCCTCACGAGACTACAACTCGTCCACTAGGGACACCTAGGGGTTTAAAGGCTTAGTGCATACGCTAAATGCATTCGAGAGACCTGCGACAGGGGTATAGTTAGGTGTTCTTAATTCACTTGAGGACAAGTAAAATTGTGCTCAAGGGTTTGGGGGTATTTGATGAGTGCCAAATAGTGCACATTTATACACCTTTTTATTGGCATTTTACTCATCTTTGCGCTTAGAAATCGATATTATCCCATTCGTGTTTTCTTTGTTTTCAAGAATAAATATTTGTATTAATTAATTTTGTGTTTTTTAGGTAGTAAATAAAGCTCGGAACTGAGGAGCCAAAAGAGCGAAGAATTGGAGTCGAGCATCCATGGAGCAAAGCCAAAGCCCACGCGCGAATCAGTTGCAACCCAACAAGGAAGACATGGGCTAGGAGCTACCGTGACCGGATCCGAGCCCGCCACTCGAGCCATTGAGATCACACTGGATACATCCTACGGTCGCTGCCTCCACTCGCATCGAAGTTTGCTTTGCTCCTGCAACACCCGCATCACCCAAATCATGCCGAGCCGTTGAGATTTCTTCTCCTAGATCCGACGCCGCTCCATCAGCCTCTTCGCAAAGCTCGATGCGTCCCGCTCCACAACAAAAACCCCCATGCCCCTACACCAGTCGAGCATACCCTATTCTCTATTCCATTCTCTCTTTCTTCTTCCCCGACCTCTGCAAAACCCATCCTTCTTCCTCTCCTCCCATACCGACTGCAGAACATCACCTTCACCACCATTCCCTCTCCCTGACAAGCCGCAACAACCACCTCCCCGCCTCCCTCTATTTCTCTCATAGTTTCTGCCCTAGAGACTAAGTGAGAAATAGAAAGAGAAGAGGATTAGGTCTAGGGTTTTCATCAACTGTGGACGCATGGAGTAGCTGAAACGATTGACAGAGGAGACAAGTGAGGGAGCGACGTGGGTGAGAGAGTACTTTTGATTTATCTCGATTTTGAGAATTAGGGTTTGGGAATTTTTATTTGCATGTATAAATTGAAGTAAGATGGGTGTGTAGAGACTTATGCCTGGGCTAGCCAGAGCGTCAATTTAGTTGTATTTGTGTTTTAATTGTCTTGTTATGTTCTAATTACATTTCCCGTGGTGTTTGAGAAACCCCCGATGTTTATGTGAAGCATGTTCATTTTCTTGTTATTGTTCTTGTAAGTTTCATTGTTTGATTGAATTAGCTAGTTAAGTACATGACCCCGTGATGGAGTGTATCAAAGAATACACTCCATACTAGGGGGAGTGTGTGAGATTAGCAAGACAATGTCATGGTATTCATCCCCGGAATGAATCAAGGCCATAATTAGGCTAGAACCGCCTTAGCATAAGGTCGGTGGTGGATTCATCACCCCGGGGTATTACTTCTTTGCCTTAGTTTAGAGTCACTACAATTTCCAAATCAGCTTCGACAACCAACTTATAATTGTTACACCTCTAGGAATTCAAATGAGCTTAGCCATTTGATCATCTTAAGCACCACAAGTCCTTGTGGGATCGACCGTGCTTGCCGTCTCCAATAGACGCCGTGCACTTGCGGTATAACATGTAGGCCATAAATTATAAACACCTTCAGACGCCTACCAATATATAGTTCATGAACCGATTCGAGTGAATCAAATCGTTTTTGCTTCAATTGCGTATTGTGTAGTACATGAGATTTCCTTGCAATTGAGCAACTCTCTAACTAGTTCATTTGAGTGATTTGAACTAGTTATGGTTAAGAAGAATATAGTTGATATGAAAGTTATCATATGGCTAACCATTTGGTTAACTATTATTGAACCAACTAATGTACAAGTTTGGGTACGGTTACACAAACCTAGAAACGTGCATTTCATGTGTGTATAACAAGCTATGTTTTTGATCTAATGGTTGATAAATATTAGCTTGAATCTAATCAGATATTCATCTAACGGTGAATATTGAATGCTTTGTTACCAAGCTAACATTGACTAAAACCCCGATTTGAAAGAATATATAAGGGAGAACTCTAACAACCTGGGAAACCCAATCCCCACACATTCGTGTGATACTAGTTGTGCTAATCTAGAGTCGATTCTACTTTAACCTTTGGTTTCTTCTTCTAAACCAAAGTTAACGACTTAAAGACTTCATTGGGATTATGAAGCCAGACCGATACTACTTTTCTTGTAGTTCTGTGATATGATCTTGCTGTTTCTATTGTACGAGTACAATTGTAATAATTGGCTTGAGATTTCTATCTCCGATAGGTAAGATAAAAAGTAATCACAAACATCTTCATCTCATCGTTTGTGATTCCACAATATCTTTTTCATTGTGTCGATTAAGACTATTTTGAGGTGATTGATAATACCAGCCGTTCTTCGAATATAAGTCCGGTTTATCAATTGGTTCATGCTCACCTTGATTTATCAAAATACAAAACGAAACTTGTAGGTATATTCGTGGGGAGACGGATTTATCTATTACCATAGACTTTTCCTTGTGTGATATAGATTTGTTTATTAAAGTCTTCAACTTTGGGTCGTAGAAACTCTTAGTTGTGGGTGAGATCACCTAAGGAATCAAGTACGTAGTATTCTCACTGACTGGGATCGGAGATATAGGAGCATAATTGTACCTTTAATCAAGGTGTGAGATTGATTGGGGTTCAACTACATTCCAAACCGGGTTAGTTTGGAGTAGGCTAGTGTCTATAGCGGCTTAATACAGTGTATGTTTAATCTAGACTAGGTCCCGGGGTTTTTCTGCATTTGCGGTTTCCTCGTTAACAAAATTCTGGTGTCTGTGTTATTTCTTTTCCGCATTATATTTGTTATGTAATTGAAATAATACAGGTTGTGCATTGTTCAATAAATTAGAATATCCGATCTTTTGGTTGTTGATTTAAATTGATTGACACTTGGATATTGGTGTTTGGTACCATCCAAGTTATCTCCTTGTATTTGATAAAGACTCGCAGATTTCTATTTGCTTGAGTGAAGATCAAATCAAGTGAGAGAGATATAAACTCTTTGATATACTTTTCTATTGATTGACTCTAATTGTGTAGTTGATTCTCTTAAAAGTATATTGGAGTTTGTCCATACAGATTGCTAATCGAAATATTGGGTGTGATTTTTTTAGACCCCCGCTTTTTTATTTTTGTTACAATGATACATGTCATCGTACATTTGCGTAAGAGTGCGTAAACATTTCGATGGATGTATTCTTTTTGAAAGGTGAGTCAAGAGATTGAGTAAATTTTTTGGTTTAGTATTTCATGGAGGTAAATTGTCTTTTTTATTATTATTTTTGTTGTGATTACCATATAGGATGATGAGAACATTCAAAGTTTTTGGTCGTAACAAAAACTATATAGAGGGATATATTACAGAACAATATCCAATAGCCGAAGCATTGAGACATTGTATGAAGTACATTCTGAATTGTAGGGAGAAGTGCTACAAGAAAAAGGGAAGGATATATAATGACGATGACATTCAGGAAGGTCCGTACCCGCCAAATATGTCTGAAGGGAAAAAATATCATATACCCAACCCACAGTACGAACAAGCATGTAGATGGGTTTTGATGCATTCTGAAGAAAATACTGAATGAAAAAAGTAAGTAATACTTTCAAATTTTCTTATCATTTCTTAGTACAATAACATACTTCCCTGTTGAGATTTGAACTAGTTAGGGATGAATGAACATATGAAACTGAATTGAAATAGTTAGTGATGAATGAACAAACAAATTTGTAGAGTATGGAATGGTAATTGTATATATTCATTACAGGAAGTATGACATATATGTTGTAAGATTTAATCAACATGTTAGAGGAAGAAAGAATTCAACGAAGCCTGATGATTACATGAAATGGATAACGCAACAATTTCAGGGCAAAGACATGACAGATTTTAAGCGGCTCGTTGATGGTCCATCTATATATGTAGTATCACATGATGCCTATGTAGTAAATGGATATATCTTTACACAAACATGCGAGAAAAAGTATGTCCACCTGCAATAGTGGAGTGTCCATGATTGCCACAACCACATTCAGATCAAGTGCCAGCGATCAGAACACGGTGGACGAGGAAGTTCCGTATTTCGGAATTCTTAAACAAATTCTAGAACTGGATTGCACACCTTCAAGCAAACTATATTTTATTGTGATTGGGTTCGTGTCCAAGACAAGGTGAATGAATGGTATGTGGATCCGGTTACAAGACAAATTTACGTAAACTTCGAACGGTATATTGAAAAACACAAAAGACACCGATGAGCCATTTATCCATTTTTCTCAAGATACTTCAGTTTTTTATTGCAAGGATGAGAGTAGGCCTGATAGGAAGTGGCATATTGTTTTAGAATCCTCAAAATGACGAGGTCCTTATGTGAATGCTTTTGAGGATCCTTTTGTCTTTACTAGCATAGCTAAAGAATCTTCCCTAACGGCAGCAAACTTAAGATAATAGTAATTCAGAAGAAGATGCATTTGTAAGTTTAAGTTTTTTGAATTGAACTATTTCTTTATTTTATCGATTTTTCGTACTGATTATTAATTATGATGTTACATGAAAATTAGGGGAGGAAAGTTCAATACCGCAGAAGTGTCCCAATGGCTCGCGATAAAATTTATCAGTACTGGATTTTGAGTGAAATTTTTCATTATGATAAAATTGTTACTTTGAAATTTTTCGTAATGTACTTCTTGAATTTTTTACCTTGGGTCTTAGTTGAAATTAGTTCTTTAGATATTCAATCAATTATGATAAAAAAAATATTGAGTTTAATCCTTTTTATTTGTTATATTAATTTATTATAGTCAAAAAATAAATATTATATCTAAATTACAATTAAGAAAGGGATTTTTTTATTATAATTACACAATTCTGATGCAAACTTGGTCAAATTTTCAACCGAATTGTCGAGGCTTGATTATGTTGTCAAGTTTTGACGCAAATCTTCTCAATTCTTAAGGATGAAGTTCGGTTTCTTCGCTTTGCTCGAACTCGTTCCAACTCGGTCAAATTTTTAATCGAATTGTCGATTCTTGATTATGTAACTAAATTTTGATGCAAATCTTATAAATTCAACATGATGAAGTTCGGTTTCTTGGTTTTGCTCGAACTCGCTCCAAGTCGGTCAAATTTTCAATCGAATTGTCGATTCTTGATTATGTAACTAAGTTTTGACGCAAATCTTCCTCGAATTTGAAATGATGAAGTTCCTGTTTTTTGGTTTTGCTCGAACTCGTTCCAAGTCGGTCAAATTTTCAACCGAATTTTCGATTCTTGATTATGTAACTAAGTTTTGACGTAAATCTTCTTAATTCAAAAGGATGAAGTTCTGGTTTCTGACACACCAACACTAACGTATCTAACTAGAGTATTATACACAGCTTCGCAGTTATGTTTTCAATTTTAGCCCTGAACTAAAAACCACCATCAACACTATTTTGTTTTTTAATGTGGATGAATTTCTGACACACCAAATATAATTATGAACGGATTTATATCTCTCGAACCGATTTCGATTCTAACTCTGAGCTTTAAAAATGACAAAACTTTCTTGCTAGAATTAAAAAATTTATTTTAATAAAAATACCCTGAATTATAATAGGTGTGAACAATTATTTTATTTAACATACATCTTTCGTTCTTTTTAATTGGCATATTTCAACTGTTATTATATTTTACATATAGTAAATCGTGATTTTTTTATAATAATGAATTGTTATTATATGTTACATACAATAACCGTGATACTTAATCATAGATTTTGTATGTGATTATAAATCACAAAATTTAGTCGTCATACTTAATAACATTATCTATTCGTTATTTATAAAAAAAGTCACACAAATAAGTAACGTCAATGACAATGAAAACCGTGATAAATCATATTTTATAGCAGATCGTGATCGTCATTTATGGCCCTTTTTGGACTAGTGATACAAGTATCATTCATTTGTTAATGCAAAGACTAACCCAAGTCTAACTCAATTTGGAAAAATCAAAGTCATAACTATTCATTTCATTTAAGGATTCTCTTAACTCACAAAAAGAGACAAACAACAAATGGGTAGTAATATAAACAGATAACAACCTTAACCTTCATTAACATTTAAACTGGAAAGAAAGGAATATTGGTTAAAGGTATCCAATGGGTGCCATCAATCAAGTGAGGCTACATCAATTGCATTGCTTCAAGAATCATTAATTACTCGATGCCCACCACTTGACCATGTTTGTGGTATTTGCACCCATTCCATGTTCATGTATTCTCCATAGTAAAATGTACTTAAAGCAAAATCATGCAGCCATTCCAACCATCCAAGAGGATCCACAACATCATCAATATATGAGTTCATATAAACCGTTCGAATATTCTTTCCATGGCCTTCCAAGGAATGTCCTAAATTGAGACTTTACAGTACTGGATCGTGCTGCCGTAAATAAGGCAATTCAAGATTTGAGATACCACTTGTGGTGATTTGGATTTTGTCTCCTTGGCTGTGAATGCATTTTTCTCGTGTTGGTCCCGGTCTCTCGCGTATAAATTACACCCCGTAAATACTACACTCGTCCCTAAAATAAAAGAGAACTTTACTATTTAGTCCACTAAACCCGACCCGGTTAATGGCTAGTCCAATGGGAAAAGTTATTTACTCTTTAGTCCAAAAAGGTTTGAAAAGAGTAAAATTACTCGCTAACCCCCGACATATAGTTCTATGTAAAAACCATCTTTTATGCTCTCCATAAGCATCACTACATACCAATATGTGTTATGTTATGTATTGATACTACATACTCCATATGTTATTACATACTACATATTTTATATGTGATAACATGTAACATATGTTATAACATAATAACATATGTTATGACATATGTTACGTGGTATGACATATGTTATATGTTGTGATATATTATGTTATGACATATGTTATATGTTATGACATATGTTATTATGTTATCACATATATAACATATGTTACATAGTAACATATTAATATGTATTGATACAACATACCAATATGTAGTATGTTATGTATTGATACTACATATGTAGTATTAATATGTTATGTATTACTACATATCAGTTATTACACATGTTGTTGCATACTACATATGTTACATAGTAACATATGTTACTACATACTAATTAGATCTGGAAGGGTATTTTAGGCATTTAGAAAACACACTTTATAATCTCCACATAGTTTTTGGACTAGCCAAATTTTTTTTTTCAGGGACTGGACTAGCCAAGAATCAAGGTCAAGACGAAGAAATGCATTTAGTGAGTCATCCTGTACACACATGTAATGCAGTTCAAGTGTTCTAAAGGTGAAATACATCAATACCATTACCACATCTCCACTTTTCTCAAAATACTAGGATCAAAAAGTTTAAAGTCAAGAAACTTACCAACCGTAGATGATCTCGTAAGGGTCCATCCATCTCCGACGCTTCTATTAGATATCACGATGGTTTTCCCTTTTCCATCCCCTACAAACATCAAGTTGATCTTATTTCTAGCTACTTGGACGTTTTCAGCGTAAATGCCTTCCTTGATATATATGATGAATCTTTTTTTTTATGATTCGGGTGCTACTTCAATAGCTTGAGTAATGCTGGTGTAATTGCCAGTTTCATCTCGTGCCACTACAAGATCATAATGCATTTCAATCTTTGATTCAAACAATTTTTGATCTTTATTAATAATCCATGATGGGAATCCATCCTCCATCTCGTAGCTAGGAAAAACTTCATCTTTAGTTTTCTTCTTCTTCTTCTCTTTCATAATCTTCTCCAACATATCTAAAGATATGGATAATAAATTTGAGATGTGATATAACTTTTCTTAAATTTTTCTTTTAATTATTCCATCGCTTAGTACAAACTCTTCCAGACAACTTTATTGGTTTGTCATAGCAAAACTTAACAAAGTATTCAAATATTTGTACCTCGACATGCTTCCAGATTTGAAAATTGCGAATGCATGTTGCTGATCAAAGGGGTCTTGAGATAGATCAAGATATTGATCTAATGACATATCTTCTCTTCTACCAAGTTCAACTCCTCATTCTCTCTTTATACCTCTAAATTCAGATGAAGAAATCTTAACCATGTTGACGATATGGCTAAGAAGTCCTGACACTAGTTATGTTGTAGATTTCCGTGTGAGGTTTCCAGAAAATATATAAGTCAGGGTGGAAAGCAGAGCTTTTTGTAGAGATTTCCTTGAAAGTTGGAGTATGCAACTTTAAGATCTTCATCCTGAACTTGTAGTGGTGATAGAGTAGATGATTTTTTTGCTGATGGAAGTACTAGTAAGAGAAGAAGAGTTGATATAACAAAGATTGATAGAAAACTCTTCATGATGTTTCTGATGTATGAACTGATTCTGCAATGGAACTTTGAATCATTCAGAGGGGAATCTAAGGCTATCTGGAGATATATGATTAATGCACTCTTATGGATGTTATGGAGAGAACGGAATCAACGAGTTTTCGAGAATAAGGCATCAAGAATTGAAGAAATACCAATGAAAATAAAGATGATGATTCTCTCATGGATGAAAGTTTTTCATGGGAATTTGAACTCCTCTTTTGATTCATGGATGCAATTTTTACTTGGGATCCCCCTTAGATGATTCATTTTTTCATTTTTTACCTTTTGTTTTTCTTTGTTTTTGTTTTTGCTGTTTTCTTCTCAGTTTTTGGCTTGTGATCTCCTCTTCCAGAGCTGGGTTCTTTTTCTTTTTAATGAAGTTCCATTTTCAAAAAAGAGTGTTTCTGATATTGGCTCTTGAGTTTCTTGATAAATAAACAAGGATTTGTTTATTAGTGATGAAGCTATGACTGTTTCCAGTGTTTCCAGTTGAAGAGGATTGAGAATCAAATTGGGGTATACATGTTGGTGTTGTAGATGGTTGTGTGTTAATTGAATCAATCGTTGAGATTATTTTTATCTTAGATTGATCTGTTGAATCAAGTCAAGTAAGAAGAAGTGATTTAAACTTGAGGTAATTGTTTCCACGAGTTATATTAGTAAAGTTCATCATGGTGTCATTTTCTAGCAAGGCCACAAAAACTTCTCCTACATGTGGTTTAGTGCTGATTTTGTAGATGCATGCTAGAGTAATGTTAATGATCAAACTAATCTTTATGATCGTATGACAGAGACTATCTTTATTAGATGTTAAAATGGTCCTTCAGTGAAATAATACTTAGAGAAATTGGTTCCACGGAATATTAATTACAACAATGGAAATTTGTTTTCAAGTTCCCTTTTTTAGCAAGCCAACTTCACATTGGTTTTAAAAGTTCCATTTGATGATACTAAGATATGGAATCATTTTCTTGTTGTTGATTAGTAACTACTACTAGTGTTTATGTGTTCAAACAAACTACACAAAAATGAGAATCTAGCTAATATAATCCATCTAAGAATGCATGTAATAAAGAGGTTGATAGAAAACAACTGAAAGAAGAATTATGTGTAACAGGAATATGTATGTGTGTTTATGTCTCCAATCCATTTCATTGCTATATGTTTTCTTTTCATCCAATTATATGTAACATGAAGGCATACAAAAATTAATGAAAATGAGAATAATAAGAATTATTATTTGAGTGAGGTTTTTTGTATGTGGATCACTGGTCATAATCACAACACAACTGATCAACATGGTTCTGATAGAAATTGTACCAAAGACTCAATGTTTCTCTCAATAGGTGTATTATTGAAATGGAGCAAACGCTCATTTGTACAATTCATAGCCAGAAAATAATAAAAGAGGATTAAAACTAATAAAGGGGAATTACTAAGAAATGGAAACAAACTAACAACGTAATAATGGATAATTATAATCCTTCCTAACCTAAGTAACAAATCTTAGCATTAGTATGGAAATATCTTTGTAACCAAGCAATGCTAATAAGGTAACATCTTTAACACCCCTCCTCAAACTCAAGAGGGCTTGAGTTTGCATACCGAACCTCTGAACACGGAACCTCTGGTCTCTGTAAATGGCTAGCGGATTGTCTACACAACCCCAATTGATGTTGTCAAAGGGTTTCTCAAAATCCACCTTGCAAACAATGCCTGATTTATTCTCTCTTTTTCTTGAGTCAATCACTCAAGAAAGAATCAAGATACCATCATTTATCTGTCTCTCATGGATAAAAGCTCCTTGAAAATCAGAAATAATAGAGGGCATGACCAGTTTCATTCTCTGAGCCAACAGTTTAGAGATTATCTTATAAACTCCACCTATTAAATTGATAGGTCTGAAGTTATGAAAAGAAATTGCACCACTGCATTTTGGGATCGGTTTCAAGTTGGTGCAATTTAATCTCCAATCTAGTGAAGAAGTGGACTCAAATTCTTTGATCAACTTCATCAGATCTTCTTTAATTATATACCAGGTAAAATTGAAAAAATCCATAGTGAATCCATCTGGACCAGGAGCCTTGTTAGCTCCAAAATGCCAAATTACAATCTTGACTTCCTCTTCAGAAAAAGGCTTTTCAAGTTGAATATTGTCTTCCACGGAAATAGATGGCATTTGCAGCTTATCAAACCTTGGTATGAAAGGGAATTGCTCAGAAAAAAGGTTTGAGTAGAATTTAGCAGTTTCTTTTAAAATCTTTGATTTATCATAAGTCAAATCACCATCTATTCTTAGGCAGTTAATGCTATTCGGCTTGTATTTATAAGAAGCAAGCTGATAAAAATTCGGTATAAACCGTCTCCCACAAACAACCCAAAATTGTTGTGGCTCATAAGGTGGACCCGACTGACCTTTAAATGGGACCCTATGCTAATTCTCAATGGGCGGATCCCACCTTTGCTACTCATAAGGTGGACCCGACTGACCTTTAAATGGGACCCTATGCTAATTCTCAATGGGCGGATCCCACCTTTGCAACTCACATGATGGTTTTTAGAGTGTTTTCGGACGGTTCGTAGAGAACCACTGTTTATCTAATATAAATTTCAACACTTTTTAGCCAAAACAAATAAAAACAAAACAAAATAAAAAGTCAATGTGATGGGTCCATTTTATTCTTTTTGTTACTTCCCCTTCAAAAACACACTTTTGCAAGCAAGATAACTCTTAAATATGTTGACATTTTCTTGGGATCAACAAAAACAGGTAGAGCAGGAGTTTGCATTAGAAAAACAAGTACAGTTCCGAGGTTTTCAAAATGCAAACAAGTAGATGTATGGCTGATACGAAGTCGGAGTAAATATATTTTTAGCATTAATATTCTGCCGAGATTGGGGTATACCCAGATTATTCCCATCCAAACTAGTGTGTTGTGTCTAAAAAGTGTTAAAAGACCAAATTTCCCATACTAAAAAACCATGCCGACTAAAACATATTCAAAAAAAATTCAAAATCTTTCTTCAAAACTCTAACCATACATGATGAGATTAAAAAAAAAATCAAAACAGATCGAAAGTCGGCAAGGTTTTTTTTGTCAACCTTGCCGACTAAAATATAGTCGGCAGGGTATAAGGTTGAATACCGTGCCGACTTTTCATCTCTGAAATCAGTAGTTACAGGATCGGCACGGTATGCAACCTTATACCCTACCGATTATATTTTAGTCGGCACGATATTCATCTTTATACCTTGCCGACTAATCATGCATTTGTAATACCTTCTCTCTGTATGTCCAAAATCCTATAGTCGACAGGGTATTTTTTATCGACCTTGTCGACTATAAGGTAGCCGGCAAGGTAGGAAATCAATAAGATTCCGACTAGTAAAGAGTTTACAACAGTCTTCTGTGTGTTAAAAATAATAAAGTCGGCATCTTCTTCATTCACCGACCTTGCCGGCCATAAGTTGGCGGCATGTTCTTCATCCGCAGATCTTGCCGGCTAGATATAGTACGCATGTTCTTCATCCGTCGACCCTGCCGACTTTTCATACTTTCAGAACTGAAAGTGTTGATTTATGATCTAATTTTGAGTATGATTTCATACAATAGCTTCGCAATCCCCCTTTTAGAAGTGTTTGTGTAGTGTGCTTTCATTTACATTGCAAAAGATTTTCTCAAAATAATTTTTTTTTCCTCAAAAATCTTCCCAAATAAGTTCAATCAAAAACAAATTTCATTTCATAAGTTTTAATCTACTCAATTAATCAATCTAAACTCAATTAATTAATCCTTGTACTGATTTTAAACCTTATAGAGGGATCAGACAGGGGGATCTTTTGTCCCCCTATCTTTTTATTCTTTGTATGAAAGTATTCTCTAGGATGCTTTGCCATATGGAATCAGTCAAGCTGATCCCAGGGATAAAATTAACTCCCAAATCTCCTCCCATCTCCCATTTATTTTTTGCTGATGATCTTCTCCTTTTTACCAAGGCTGACCTAGGTAGCTGCAAAAACCTTTTAGATGTAATAAATCTTTTTAGTGAATCTTCAGGTCAAGTCATAAACTTCACTAAGTCAGGATTATTCTTCGGTAAGAAAGTACATTGTAAACATCAGGGAATAATAACTAGACTGATGAAGATAAAGAGAATTAACATCAGAGACACACACCTAGGAGTCCCTCTCTTTGTAGATAGATCAAAACTAAAATCCTTTGTCAGCGTGCAACGCGCCATCACAAGAAGTGTGTCAGGAAGTCATGGACGGTTAGAGATACAGGGGAAGTGGGCAAGACCGGTCGTGTTGCACCAACACACACCTCCACTACTCCATCACTCCACTTCCTCCACTTCCCACGAGAGACGTGAATAAGGCTCAAATGACTTGTATAAATAGGTTCCCCTCCCTATTTTCAAGACAGGAGAAAAATAGGAGACAAGAGAAATAACAACACAAGTTCAGACGAGACAGAAACCAAGTGTTAATACAAAACGTATTCAAACACCCAGAGCTTGCTTGCATCAATCGTAAGCCTGCTCACCTTTCTGTTACAAGTCATAAGCAAGCCAACACCTTCATAATCTCAACACCTTGTTCGCTTCCCTCCCTAAGATCAACCCCATCTCCTTCACTTTGTGACCGAAACAAGTCTGGAACGGCCATTTCTTGGTTTAGGCCGGACTTGCACAGATTGATTTCCGAATCTACAAGCACTCACCACGCAGTGCATTTGTTTAGGGTTTAGATTCATTCCTCATCCACACACCCCAAATTACCAAATTCAGCAGGAGTAGTTTTCACCCATAAACAGCCCTTCAATCCCAAGAGCAAATCCTAGTCGTCCAAGGTTACCAGACTATACATGGTAACCTTTGACCCGAAACCCTAGTTTGGCCACGCCAAACCGCGGCAAGGCATGGCATGCCGACCTAGCCACGCCACCATGCCGGCCTTCCTATGCGGCCACCAAAAACGAAAGCGTGCGATGATCAACGGCTACCTTTCCTCTTAAGATGCAAAATCTCGACCGACAAAGGTCACCAAGCTAGCAAGTCTCCAAAGCTCGACTTTCCATGCAACAACAATATGCTACATGTTTCCCACAATAACATCCGAGACATCAACGCATATCACAAACCGGGGATCCTCTTTGGGTATTGGTTTGAGGTTTACAACGTGCGGCGTACACTACGCCCGTCCATAAGGAAGTGTCAAAGGATGAGGCGGGTTAGTAAATACAGGGAGTTAATGGTGAAACGCTCTTTTATGGAACATCAATTCCATGCGGTTACCACCTCCTCCCATTTACTCACCCATTTTTCCATTCCTTAATGAGACCAGAGTACGTTTCACTTCGACTTGTATAAATAGGTCTTACCTATTTCCACCGAACAACAAGTTCAGGTCAGGAGCATACACCACTCAGAAAATGTTTACTAGCTTTCCATCTGTTAGCTTCCCACGTTCTGATACGAGTCGTAACATAACTACTCTTCCAGAATCAACTATTCTGGTCTCATCACTTTCCTTGCTTCCCTCCCCAAAACCAACCCATTCCGAGCTAAGTAGGGGACTTAATGTTGATGGTGGTTTTTAACTTAGGGGTAAAGTCGTAAAACCCTAGTCAGACAAAGGACGTCACAGGACTTAAACGCATTTATTGAACCCTTTAATATGTCTGAGAAAATTACTGGGTACCTTTTTTTAATTAATTACTAGTTAGGGTTTCGATAGGCTAAAACCCTAAATTACCATGCCACATGTGCTAATGGCAAGCCATGCCAGCCACATCCACTGCGTTAAGGCATGCCAACCATGCTAGCCGCACCCCTGTGCCAATGGAAAGCCGTTCCAGCCACACCTACCGCGCCAAGGCATGCCAACCATGATAGCCATACCCCTGTGCCAATGGCAAACCATGTCAGCCACATCCGCCGTGCCAAGGCATGCCAACCATGCTAACCGCACCCTTGTGCCAATGGCAAGCCGTGCCAGCCACACCTACCGCGCCGAGGCATGCCAACCATGCTAGTCGCACCTCTGTGCCAATGGCAGACCATGCCAGCCATATCCGCCGTGCCAAGTCATGCCAACCATGCTAGCCGCACCCCTGTGCCAATGGCAGACCATGCCAGCCACATCCACCGCGCCAAGGCATGCCAACCATGCTAGCCGCACCCCTGTGCCAATGGCAAGCCGTGCCAGCCACACCTACCACGCCAAAGGCATGCCAACCATGTCAGCCGCACCACTGTGCCAATGGCAAACCATGCCAGCCACATCTCCACGCTAAAGCATGCCAACCATGCTTGCCGTCCCAACACGCCATGCACAACGCTGGCTGCCAAAACAAAGGACTGCAACAATCAACGACCATCTTTCCATCTAAGATGCAAATCTTAGTCAGTCCAAGATCACCACTAACGCTGTGGTAACCTTTGGCCCAACGCCAAACCCTAATTTTTGGTCGCGCCCAAACTATGTCAAAACCCTAGCTTGGTCACGATCATAGCTTGGTCACGATCCTAACTTGGTCACGATCATAGCTTGGTCACGCCAAACCCTTGAAACAATCCCAATAACTCCCTGGCGATTTCTTTTCGATTCATAAACAAGTTTATGAACTTACTTCCTTAAAACACATGTAAAACATTGTTTCCTAGGATGAAATCCTCACCTCATACCCATACATAATCACAATAGCATTCAAACGATTATGTCGATGTCTTATCTACAAAGTTTAATGGTTAAGCAATGAACTTCGTATTGTATTCCTTAATACTATGTCCATCTAGAGTGTTCATGCTTCAGATTTCGTTTTCAATATGCACGACTTGAAAGATACGTTGGGGAATGAAACAGTTCAAGTCATATCACTAAACTCAAGTGGAAGGATGATATTGTCGTTGTAGCTTCTTACTTTCTTCACTTCTTCAAGTCTTCGCAATACTTGTAATGTCTCATATCCTACTACTTTCAAGCTAACCTATACGAAGTTGACTCTAGTATATAATCAAGCGACTCTTAAAATGAGTTTTGAGTTACTAAAGTATGACAACCAAACTTGACTTTGGCATGTGTTAGGTGCGGCCAAAATTAGGGTCTAGTACAAACCGTGATGTCTGTCTTTGGGCCGCAAGTGGCCATGCGTTAGGTGGCGAACTTGTGTGGCTAAGATTTGCATCTCAGATGGAAGGGCGATCGTTGATTATTGCAACCCCTTCGTTTGGCAGCCAACGGCATGGCCAAGGTGCTGGTTTTGGCATGCTCGTGCATGTTTTAGGTGCGCCAAAATTTAGGGTTAGGTACAAACCATGTAGTTTTGGCATTGGGCCGTTGCCATGCGTTGGGTGGCGAACTTGGACGGCTGAGATTTGCATATCAAGAGAAAGGGCAATGGTCGATCGTGGCTACCTTCCGCTTTTAGCACGGGCAACTTTGTCTAAATTAGGGTTTGGCATGTTGAAACCTAATTAGCGCCCTTTACTAGAATCGCCGTAGAATTATGCACGGACTCGGATTTCGTGAGGATATTTAGGTTTTGAGCCGTTCGGGAGATGAAAACAGCCGGCAAGAAACTCAGGAAGAATTCAGGAGGGATGTTGCGGGCCCGAGGTGGCATAGTTGCGCCTGTGTCATGGAGGCATGGATGGCATGGCTTTTTGGTATGCGCGTGCGGCATGTTGGCGCGGTTTTGGGAAGCTAGCGCGCTTTGGGAAGCTAGCGTATTTTGGGAAGCTAGCCTCTTTTGAGACCGTGGTAGGTTTGGAGCAACCTGATTGGTCAATTAAAGTAGGGGACCATCAAGCTTTGGCATAGTTTAGGCGCGACCAAAATTAGGGTTTGGTACAAACCGTGATGTTTGGCCTTGGTCTAGAAGTTGCCATGCGCCAGGTGGCGAACTTGTGTGGTCGAGATATACATCTTAAATAGAAGGGTAGCCGTTGATTATTGCAACCCTTCGTTTGTAGTAGCCAGCGTTGAGTCATGGCCTTGTCAAAGAGTAGGCGCGGCCAAATTAGGGTTTAGGTACAAACCGTGTGTTTTGGTTTTGGGCCACAAGTTACCATGCGTCAGGTGGCGAACTTGTGTGGTCGAGATTTGCATCTCAAAGAGAATGGTAGTCGTTGATTATTGCAACCCTTCGTTTTAATGGCCATTGTTGAGTCATGGCCTTGTCAAAGAGTAGGCGCGGCCAAATTAGGGTTTAGGTGCAAACCATGTGTTTTGGCTTTGGGCCGCAGGTTGCCATCGTTAGCCGAGTGACTTTGGATGACTAAGATCTGCATCTTAGATGGAAGGGTGGCCGTTAATCGTTGCAACCCTTCGTTTTGGCAGCCAATGAAGTGAAGGAGATGATGGCATGGTATAGCGCGGCCAAAAACTAGGGTTTGGTGCAAACTGTGGTGTTTGGCCATGGGCACGCAAGTTGTCGTATGTTAGGTGGCGAACTTGGATGGTCGAGATCTGTATCTCAAAGAGAAGGGTAGTCGTTGATTATTGCAACCCTTCGTTTTGGCGTGGAAAAGTAGCTGGCATGGTTTTCCATGGGCACGGTGGTGCGGTGGGCATGGTTGTCATGCCTTGGCGCAAAGACGTGTCGGGCATGGTTTGCCATTGGCACGGTGCAGCGGCCGGCATGGTTTGCCATTGGCACGGTGGTGCGGCCGGGCATGGTTGGCATGCCTTGGCGCAGTAGACGTGGATGGCATGGTTTTCCATTGGCACGGTGGTGCGGCGGGCATGGTTGGCATGCTTTGCCAGAGGCGCTGGTCGATATGGTTTGCCATTGGCACGGTGGTGCGGCCGGCATGGTTGGCATCGCTGTCGGCATGGTTTGCCATTGGCACGGTGGTGCTGATGGCATGGTTGGCATGCCTTGACGCAGAGACGTGGCGGGCATGGTTTGCCATTGGCACGATGGTGCGGCTGGCATGGTTGGCATGCCTTGGCGCAGATACATGGCTGGCATGGTGTATACAGAGGTGATGCCAGTTAATACTAAGGGTTCTGTCGTGGAACACGACACATGTATAAAAAAAAAAAGGTACCCTGGTAATTCTTATGTAAATACGCTGATTGTTTCAATGAACGCGCTATTGGTCATAGTGACGTCATGCCAGATGTACGGTTTTGCGATTTTATCCCTAAGCTAAAAACCACCATCAACAGAACCCAAATTTGGTTTTTTCAAAACAATGACTAAAACATCTTCATAAAAAGAGTAGCTGAATTTGGCATAGGACTTGAAGGAAGCAGAGAAAAGACAATTCTGGAAGCTATATTATGGGTGTCAGACTTTGGCATTTTCGACCAGAAATGATTTGTTGACCGGGAAAAATCCCATGGATTCTCCCGGGATGTAATAGGGGCCCTGCAAATTCTCAGGGGTGGTGGGTCCCACCTTATATTAGATCGTTCGGAGAATCCACGGGATTTCTCCCTGTCAACATAGCACTACTGATTTCTGACTCAATTTATGTAAGAAACATCCTCTGCCAAACCGCTTGAAGTGGGACAATCCTTGGTTTTGAAATTGATATTAGGATACTGCAATCACTTGGTTTTGTCATTTTGTAATTGGGAAGATGACTTATTTTATTTTTTTAATATAAATTTCAAAGCCAAAATGAATAAAAAAAGAAAAATAAGAAGTCAACAAGTTTGTTGGTCCACTTTATTCTTTTTGTTACTACTCCTTTAAGCCTATTTCTATGCACGTGCCAAAAAAATGGTGTTTGGCATACCAGGTGGCATGGAAAACCATTTGCTCCACCATGGGAAAACTACGGAGCGATCGAATTTTTAGCGAGCGATATTAATAATATTGCTGGCGATAAAGTCTTTATCGGGTAACTGGAGATAATAATTATTCTCTATCGCCCAATTTATTTTTATATTAACTCTAGCGCCAACTGGTTCTTCATCGCTATAAATATGTAACTTTCAAACTCAAAACTTACCCCAAATTTTTTACACAAAAAATTTCTCTTCTTCTCAATCTATTCTCTATTTCTCAATCTAATTTATTTCTTTTATTTTCTCCAAATGGCACAATTAACCCAACTTGATTCGGCAACGCAACTTGATTTTTCTGGGTAGTGCTTGAAGGTGCCATTGAGAAGATATGTGATAGATTTAAAGAAATAAGTAAGAAGCAAAGAAGTCTCCAAGTTTTGGTTATCAACTAAGTCATTACCGCAATTAAGAGAAGGCAAAGAAAGGTTAAAGGCAAGGAAAATCAAGGCAAAACAAATTTGAAGCCATAGAAGAAGATAAACAAAGGAGACTCCGTTCATGAGCGCATTGATTGGAAATTTGGTGAAATGAAGAAGATTAACAAGATGAAGAACATTGTCCCAAATTTTTGTTTTTAAAGTCTAGTTATATTTATTTTGGAACTTATATTGTCTAGTTTTTATGTCTTGTAAAAATTACTATTAAGAAATTTGAATTTTGAATTTGAAAAATTTTAGTATTGTTGAAAATTAAGTTTAATTCTATTCTTAATCCAATCTTGAATTTTAATTAGAGTTAAAATATTAAAACTTTTAGGACTTGACAAATAAGTGGACAATTAAGAAATGGTAGGACTTGGCAAATAACTTTTACCACATATAAATTGGACAATATTTGGGCAAGCAACTTAAAATATCGAAACAACTTCCATATTAGAAGTCTTGTTCGTAGATGCGACGATATTCCGCACGACACCTTTGTTTAAGTTCCAAATAGGTTTCACCACTCCTTAGATTTGGACCTTCTTCTTTGAAGTAAAACAAGATACTTAGTAACATCACGATTGATTATAGTGAAGCGATTACTCAACCCTGTAACATTACGATGGTTGGGGTTCATTGTTTGTTTTTTAAATCTCCTCAAAACCCTATCCAAAAAATAACTTGACAAGATTCTTCTGCAAATAAAGTCTCAATACAATGAACATAACTTCTGCAAATACATTCATCTTCCGCAATTGTAAATTTTGGTACTCTCCTCCTAATTCGAACTCTATGATTTTCCGCAGCATGTTGGTTTGCTATGAAATCATCCATGCTCTATGAGGAATTAGAAGATCAGAAAAGAATTGGAGATTGAGAAATTCTAGAGAGATTTAGAAATTAAGTGTGAGTTAAAATGGGATTGAAATCGAGGTATTTATAGGGAAAATGGTAGACGTTGGATGAAGATCCGATGGCGACTATCATAAAAGCGGGCTGACAACTTGACTGTCATTTGTCGAGTTAATGACCATCGAGAGATTAATTGACCATCGAGCGATCGAGACTCTATCGCCGATGGAAACTCTCGTCGTGTATGCCTATATGCCAGGAAAAAACATATTGGCATATGAGTTTGGCGATTTGGCATACCCATAGTGGGTGCATATATGTCAAATATCATGTTTTGGCATGTGCATAGAAATAAGCCTTAAAAACAACACACTTTGGTCTTGGGGCAGCTATGTAGGGCTGCACAAAAACGAACCTAAACCGTGTACCGAACCTAAGCCGTTGAAAAATTAACCGAACCAAAGTGAAACCGAATCTAACGGTTTAGGTTTAGGTTAATCGCTTCTAAGAAACCGATACACACCGGTTTCAGTTACGTTCTATCCAAAACCGTACCGCACAAACCGAAACCGACGTCTTATAAGTTGTAACTAATAGTAGCCGTTGATACGTAGTCCAACTTAATCTTATCTTTTAGTTCTTAGGTATTAGATTTACCTTCCTTTCTTCTTTTTCATTTCTTGTTCGCCGCAACCAGTAGTCAATGGAGGCAGAGACAAAGCATCGTTACAGATTCCACTAGGACCATTACTACCTTACTCTTAATTCTCTCTTTGCAAGGATTTTCTTTCAACCCTTCTTCATTAACGTAAGCCATTATCTACATTTTTTTTTCGTTTGTTTAATTATGAATGAATCTGTATATCTAGGGTTTCTCTTTTTAATTTTTCTATTCAGTTTTTGCATGTCTGTTCTGTAAATAGATGCATATAGGATGTTAATTAAGCTTTGATTTTATTATCTTTGTTGAATTAACCTTATCTTCTTGTCTCCGTTTCATAGTCAAATTTTTTTTTGGGTGTTTATTCTTTGTTGAATTTGGATGATTTGTTAGTGGATTTGTGTTAATTTGATTATATAATTGGTGGGTTTTGATTTGTTACAACTCTTTGTTGTCTGGAAATTTTTTTTGGGCAAAGTGATACTAATTTAACAAATACAAACTAGTGGAAAACCCGCTTATGCTTCTTGGTTTGGGGAAAATCTAATGTTCACTCTTTTGAAGTGGAGATTAATGAAATCAATAATTATGTGATTAAAAATATATAACATATTGTCACTCTCTTTTGTTGTACACACAAACCATATTATCTCTTGTGTTTTCTCTAGTTTTTGTTTGCTCAAACTTCCTTAATGGCAGCTTCATTTTCTTCTAAGACACCAACAATTGCAAACTTGGTTTATATTGTTACATCTGTTTGTTTGAGTTGTATAATCATCACTTGTACGGTGTTATATTGTTATTCACTTGCTTGCTTTATTGATTTTTGTTTGTTTTTATTTGGTAATATTTACTTCATTTTGTGTTGAACAGAGTTGCAATTTGATAATGCGGGGATCTAAATCAACACCTATTGCCTTTGTTTCCTCTAATAAACGACCACCTCGACCTCCAGACTAATGCAAGTTCGATTGGATATGCAAGTACAACTAGAGATGCAATTGCGATAGAGATGCAAGTGTAGGTGGAATTAAATGGATGAAGAGAATTGAAGAGGATTGAATTGCTAAGTCTAAGTTTAAAAGGTTAATTTGTACTGAATCTTTTGGTTTTTTGTTTATAATTAGATTTTCTGTTGGAGTTTCTGATGTATTTGAAGTTAAAACAGTCAGTTTAAAAGGTTAATTTGTAACTTTTTATCTTTATAACTTGTAAAGTTGTCACTTCCACAAAATCGATAGAATTTTCATTTCCAAACCGGGGTTTTAAACCAAAACTAATGAAACCGAAAGTAGGATAAATGGTGTCATCGGTTTCCAATATTGGAAAACCGAGTACTCCGGGTTTAGCTTGTTTTTGGCTAAACTGTCATCAACCGAACCATGTGCGCCTGACTATGATGCAAGAGAAACTCTTTTATCTTGAGATTTTTTGGGATCAACAGAAACAGGTGGAGCATGAGTTTTCTTTAGAAACACAAGTACAATTTCTGAAAATGCAAACGAGTTGATGTATGGCTGATAAAAGTTTTACCACGTCGGAGCTGTACGTAAATATATTTGTCGCATTAAAATGTACTCCAATACACTCTAATTTTACTAGAAGAAATACTTGTTCTGCTGATATAATGCGATAATAATTCAGAACACAATAATAGATAAACATAGAATATATTAATTAGATAATTAATACTTCAACCGAAATAATTCATTACTTCCCATTCTAAGTAATCTGAACCATCCATATTAAAGGCAGCCTTAAAACGGATTCAAGACCAAAATAGACCTTCATAATATATGAATTCTTCACAGTCCACCCACCCAACCTTGCCCCACAAGGACAAAAAAAAAAAACTAAATGTCAACATATTTCCAGCCTAAAACTAAAAAGAGTTGATCCTTGATTCTTTTTTGCATCGTAATTGTGGAGGAGTGAAAGTAAAAAAATACTACTACGACTTTTTTTTTATTTATGGAAAAGATCATATATATTAAAGCTAGCAAATGTAATACAAGAGATTTACAAAATCATTTTTATCAAACGAATTAGAATCTATGCTAGATTTGTGAACTCGTTGGTTTAGGCTTTCTGACATGTGTTGTAGCCTTTTAATTCTTGCCTCCTTAGCGATGTAATCTACTGCATTGTTGTTCTTTCTCTTTATAAATTTCACTTTAGCTAACTCGTCCAAAATTATCCTTATTTTCTGCAATGTATTTTCTGCCGACCACGGAGATTCTGAAGTAACCCTGTTTAATTTGTCTGCCAAAGCTTTGCAGTCAGTTGCAATGACCACACTTGATAAGATATTATTCTTTAACCACGTAATTGCCTTCAGCAAGGCTTTTGCTTCTGCATGAAAAGATGACATAGCCCACTCCGAACCCGACGAAAGGTGCATGAAGGTATCTTCATCAGCAGAGTACAGGATGAAAGCATATCCCATCGAAGAATCTTCTTTTTTGTAAGAAGCATCAATGAAGATTATCCATTCTGAATTCAGGTTGGACCAAGAATTGTTGATTGATATTTTTTTTTGATTCTCCTTATTGCTTTGCAGGGTATTCGACGGGGAGGAATTTAAGAAATTATTTATTTGTCTTAGTAAACTGACTGGGTCTGGGTGGATTTTCTCAAAAACAATTGAACATCTGTATTTCCAAATGAACCAAAGTGTGGTGGATATTTTTACCTGAAAATGGCTCAGATCAGCTTTCATAATCCACCATTTAACCCAATCAATAGCAGAGCTGGGAGAGTATCTAATGATTATATTATGTAGAGATAGACCAAACCAAACTGCTTTTGTGAAAGGGCACTCGCAGAAAAGATGAACCTCCGTTTCTTGCACTTGATTCTTACATAGATGGCAAATCGGGTCAATTTCCGTATTGTGAGCACCTAATCTAGACGACGTTGGAAGGACTTTTTGCACTATTTTACAGATGAAAAGCCTAATTCTAGGGATGGCTTGAATTTTCCAGATCTTGCTCCATGGGAAATCTAGGTTATCATTATTATCGAGATCCTGATTGGCTAGAAAGGTATAAACATTTTTAGCTTCTAGAATTTTCCCCGATTGATGGTGCCTCCATTTAATAATGTCTTGCTCATGGTTCCTGGGATATAAAGCTTGGATTTTTTTTCCTTGTCCTTTGGGTAGAAGAATTGGTTTAGCTTTTCTTGATCCCATCTATTCTGATCCGTAATTAGATCTTGAACTCTTGTTGGTACCTGTTCCTGACTGTTAGGGATTTTTTGGATTATCTCTGTGTTAGGGATCCATCTGTCTTCCCATATTTTCACCGAAGCTCCGTTTTTGACTTGCCAAATAAAATTACCTTTTATTTGCTCTAACCCTTTTTGAATGTTGGTCCAAATCCACGAAAGATTCGAAGTTCTGGATTTTTTCGAGGGGGTGGGAATTTGGGAAATATTTTTCTTTTAACAGTTTGACCCATAGTTGGTCTTGTTCAGTGACCAGTCTGCTAGCAAGTTTGGTAAGAAGGGTTAAGTTAAATTGATGGGGATTTTTAATTCCTAAACCACCTTGGGAAATGGGTTTGCACATACTTTTCCAATCCCTTATAAATCCTCCTTGTCTTTTTTGTCCATCTTTTTTCCACCAGAAGTTTCTCTGAATACGGTCAAGCTGATCAAGAGTTGTTTTTGGCAGGGCGAGGACTTGCATTTGATATGTTGGGTATGATTGAGGGATAGATTTTATCAAAATAGTCCTCCCTGCTTGAGATAACAACTTTGATCCCCAACCTTGTAACGAGAGTAGTAACGTTTGTAGCAATTTCAAAGTTGGCTTTTCGGTTTTTGTCGAAGAATAGCGGTGTACCCAGGTACCTATTATTTTTGGTCATCAGCGGGACTTTTAGAATTCTTGCAATTATTTTTCCATGTCTAGGGTGTATTTTTGGGCTGAAATAGACACTGGATTTTTGTAGGTTCACCATTTGACCCGTGATGTTCCCAAATAAATGTAATATTTCCAATAAGCTTTTCGCTTCCCCCAGGTCTGCTTTAATGAATAAAAAGCGGTCGTCCGCAAAAAAAAAAGGATATTTAGAGCATCTTTGTTTATCTGGAATCCAGATATTCTCTTGTCTTTTATTGCCTTTTCGAGGAGCCTAGAGAGGATTTCCATGCAAACTAGGAAGAGATATAAGGTGATAAAGGGTCACCCTGTCTTAAACCCCTAGAGAAGAAACTAACTTTACCATCGAGAGAAGCGTGAGGTTTCTTTACAAATGAGTTTTGGATAAACTAAGTTGTCTTTACCATCTCGTGTAGTTAAAATTGACATGAATGATATACCGTATTCAATTCTGATCCACATTGTAGACTATATACTCGTTGTACAACAAGCTACTCTGCATTGGATATTAATAAAGATGAATAGAGGATTATTTAGTTTTTGACTCGTGCACCAAATTTATTTATTTTTAAAGAAAGAGAAAAAAATAAGACAAGAATAATATGATGTTTTTGTATCATTTCGTCAAATTGGAACTAATATTAATAAAATCCCTAAATTGAGAAGCATCATATTTTTCGCTCTCGTTGCTCCTTTGGCTTCCCAAGTGGCACTAAAACACCATCATCAAGTGCCTGAAATTCTGACGGATCTGGCGCTGTCGAACCAACCCCTTTTGTACTGCAACATATATTATCTCACATAAAAGTATTAGTAGTCACAATGACAACTCGAACCATAACATGCCAAGATCACTCTCTACGTTCAATTGCCCATTCCAAATCGCAATTTAAGACCGGTGACGGAGCCAGGAGGTCTTTATCTTATCTTGTAATTAGTAATTAGTCCACCAAATGTTCAACTTTAGTCCCCTATAATTTTGTAAACAAAGTTTAGCCCCCCTTCAATTGGTTTTCTGGCTCCGCCACTGTTTAAGACACATTATTTCATATTGAAAGGGTAACTGATCAGTGTTATAATCTGAGTGTAGTAGCTCAGCCATCTCACCCAAGGCAACCTGTCGATAAGAAAGTTAAAAAATGCTTAAGTTTACTCAGGTTACTAACTATTCTGATGGTATTCTATAATAGCATCTACTATTTGGCACATGACTAAATTTTTAGTATCTCTTACCCTTATATTTTTAGCCTAAGTTTATTACCATCAAAGGAACTTGTAAGAGGTAAGATCATAACATAAATCGCACTACTAGACATTTCTGCAGTCTAGCTAGAATTCTAGAATTACTCAATGGTGGTCAGTCGACAATGGTTTTTCTCTTGGATCAAACCAACTGATTTTGTTTCAGGTCATTTGGCCACAAACTCCAATATTCTCCCACATAACCCATAAGACCAATTATAGAATCAATACATCAAACAAGGGCTTGATACGAAACAAACATGCGCACATTATAGAATTGAGAGTTAGAACCATTGCGATATGCTATAATATCATTGTTAGAGCATTGCTCGGTCAAACTCGCATGCGTTGCTATCTCAAGCATGTTTGTCAATGTTAGTAATCAAAACTATAAGTCTTGATTTCTAGCCTATTTGTAGATGTATCGGACTAGGACATAGATAGTGTAGTTGAGCTTTAATCTCTCGAAGTTCATCTCTTGAAGACGAAGAACTACTAAGGGGATCTTGTGGAACTTCTTCGACAAAAGGTATGTGGAGACTTGAACTTATCTATCACTTGGAAAGTATATTACTACTATCTCTATATTGAGGCATAAGTCGTGTTACTATATAGTTTTCTCTATACACATTTGAGATTTTGAGTGAAGTATATCTCACGCACATATTTCGAAATATGTGTTGGTAAGTTTCTAAGCTTAAATTCATCTTATATCATGAGAAAATTGCCGAGTAACATCTTACATGGTTTGTGTGATACAATCATTTGGAGTAAGACTTGGAAGGTTTAAATAATGATTATTTCAATATCTTGAAAATTACTTTGATGTTAATAGTGTGTGAAAACGGCTATTGACATTATAGAAGAATGTTTCAATAATTTAAATAAAGAGTTGATGATGTAACCATATTTGGATATACACATATATAGTGTTCGCACATTAGTGTATAAGTCCATAAACCGGAAGCCAAGAGTGTGCATATGTGTGTATACGGAATTGGTGATGGAGACAGGTTAAGTATGCGTACATGTACGCATACTGGCGGAAGTTCTCAAACCGAGGGTACCCAAATATACCTCAAGCTAAAACTTTTCCTACCTATAAGTGCTTTCTCCGAAAGTGATTGTCTATGGACTGAGTAGAGACAATGCAACTAATCGGTTCACACTTCGTGTGATCGTCTATGGATACGAGATCGAGACAATACAACAACGAAGTATGTTTACTTGATAAAATGGTTCGGACTTAACCAAACACAATAGGATTGCTTATCAAGTAAATAGGAATTAAAATTTGTGTAATTTACTTTAATTATAATAAAATAATTATAATGCGGAAATATAAAGTAAATGACACAACAAGATTTTGTAACGAGGAAACCGCAAATGCAGAAAACCCTGACCTTGTCCAACTGAATACTCTCGTGATTAAGCCGCTACACAAAATTAAACCTAACTTCAGATAGTTGAGACGAAGCAACTAAACCTATAGTTCACCTAGTTCCGTCTGTATTCCCACGCCTCCAACTTATGAATAAGTCACGTACTTGGAACAATTTCTTTGGTTCGTATTCCAAACAGTAAAGGAACGACAAATCTGTTTGGTATCATATCTCTTCAACCAAGTGATGTGAGTTAGACAAAGGCTCTTCTGTTTATCTTAACATAAACTCCTTCGTCGGGTTCTTAGATCTATCTTATTCTTAACTACCGAAGTAATTGTTAAGATTTTGCAATCAACACTTTTAATCACAAAGAATTGTATTGATGCCAATCTACACAACTAATCAATCCAATCTACCACAAGGATAAACTGATTATAGTTGGATCTTCTTATACCGAAAAAAGTATTGTGCACACCAAAGATTATGAACCCCAAATCAGAAATCTTCAATATCTTCTTTGTCTTCAAATCTTCTTAGATCTTCAATAAACACCTCACACCAACAACTTGAATCTCTTGTGATCAATCACGACATAACGGAGTTCTCGTTAAACAATGGATTATCACAAGATCTTCTTTAGCACTAACAATAGCCTAAAGATCCCAAATAAAGTTCGATCTAGTTTGAGTGAATCTTATATCATAAGAAAAGATTCTCAAGCATAAACAAACCAGGTGCAATCAAAGTTCAACCATCGTTAGTCAATCAAATCAATCGAAAAAACAAGATAAACCGCAATTATCTAGTTTCCCACCAACAAGATCAGAGCTTTTCAATCCCAAAGAAGACTTTAAACCTGAGCGGTCAGAAGAGATTGTAGATGGTAGATTTTCGACAAGGGCTAAAATCGTAAAACCATTATTATACATGCTCCTGATCTAGCAATCAGATGACTATTGAGGCTCATGTCTCTTATCGAAGCATAAAATCTCATGCCGCAAGAATCTCTGACTGAGAATACTGTCTCTCATAGTATATGTAGATGTGTAGTCTCTCAGCTGAGGCAACGACATATCTCATGAATACTGAGCAATTTCAATAAAATTACTTTTATATAGAATCGAAAGATTGGACGGCTCCTAGACAGCTTGCCTGCTAGTATAGAGCAATAACGTCTTCAGGATGTAACAATGTTTTCCCCGACTATATAAAAGAAATATGACGCTTCAACAAGCTCATATTACTCAATTCTCAAATAATTAATGCTCCTAGACAGCATGCCTGCTAGTATAGAGCCATCAATTAATTATTTCTGATCCTTAAATTCATTAACTGAATATTCAGAAATATTCTACGTTCTTCATAATATTTTGTTACTTCAATTCATGGTTCTTCCCAACTGAATTCCATGGGTTAGTAATAAATATTCAATGTACGGGCATCTGAGCCGCTATCGAGTAAGTCCCGACCAAAATGGTGCAAGTGTACTCAGCAATAATGCACTAACGAACACCTGAATGCATGAACAAGCATTCCAAAATACGAAGGAACGATGAACCTATGCAAAATAGGAAGAAAAATAAAAATAATAATAAAATATTAGCCAAGACGCTAGGGGACCGAGCCCACCGGCCGGCCAGTCACGCCATGGCCAGTCACACGCCTAATTCTCTATTTTATTATATTTTACTATTTTTCCTTGATCTCATGAAAATTCCTTCATTTGAACAAAATTCCTTCGTTTCAAGGAAACTCCTCAATTTCATGGTGTTTCCTTCACATCAAGGAAATAATAAAAATTAGGAAAGGTGTCATGACCGAGCTCACTAGCCGGCCGGTCATGCCCTAGTTGTGGCGGTCCCACACCTTGCATTCCTTATTATTTTATTATTATTATTTCCTTCATCCCATTAAATTCCTTGGTTTCATGATATTTCCTTCAAATCATGAAAATAATATAAAATTAGGGAAAACTCACGGGACCGGGCCCTAGCCGGCCATGCCCTAGTCGGCCGGTCCCACACGCCCCTTATTTTATTATTATTATTATTATTTTGGTTTCCTTCATCTCATGGAAACTCCTTCACTTTAAGGAAAACTCCTTTATTTCAACAAACTCCTTGATTTCATGATATTTCCCTAAAATCATGAAAATAATATAAAATTAGGAAAAGTGCCAGACTCGGCTTATTGGCCTACGGCCATGCCTTGGCCATAGCCGGTCCCACATTTCATGATTCCTTCATTTTATTATTATTTGTTCCTTCATCTTATGAAGTTTCCTCAGTTTGATCAAAAACCTTGATTTCTTCATATTTTCTCAAATGATTGCTCAAACGCATGCCAGAAAATATCAAAATTCTCAGGACTGAGGCACGAGCATTTTGGCGACACGAGCATATTACCTTGACCGACCAAGGTTGGATCTTTGGCTTGCAAGAGGCCGGTCCCACATACTTTCGTCATTTGACCTAATTTGTTCATATTAGATTCAAATTCTTCCAAACAATTTGGAATTTCATAAAAAGATCATCATACGGTCCCTTGACCAACCAGGGACGGTTTCGTGATCCCTTGGTCGGTCCCTCACCTCTTCATAATTAGGTTTTATCACCTAAGGCTCAGACGAGCATTTTATTTTATTAAAATGATTAAACCAGCATTTAATCATCCTCTCAGCAACTGGTCTTCAAGAGACTTTGGTATTTGCTCACTCGAGCACTTGGGCGCTACATGGTTGATCCATCATCCCATATAGCCGGTCCCTCCTTCACTCCGTGGTTGATTTTAAATAAATCATAAATTGATCAACAATTTAGGGTTTCGAACCCAAGACTCATAATTCCGAGCAGGTTCAAATATTAATAATGTTACGTTGATCCTATGATAAATATTTTTAATTAATTATACTCGATTCAACCGGTATTTTAAATTAATATTTCATTTGGTCCTCACTTTACCAATAATTCATCAAACGAGCAATATTTGCTCGACTAAGGAATATTGGTTCAACTATCAATATTCAACAATCCATTGAATGAGAAATATTTGCTCACCTTAATATCAACATTTACTTGAGAATTATACCTCCGTCTCAACAGTATCGTTCAATTCATGAGTCTCGAACATTTGCAAATCACGTTCGACTCAAGAATACAAGGACTCATCGTCCCATAAAGTCAACAATCGACTAACTAAATACACGCTCGCTTTGGTACTCCACAATCACGAGACATCAATCGTGTCACATGGGGGGATATTAACTAGGGTTTTGGTCTGGCGGTCTACGGTATGTGTGTTCATATACACGATGAGAATGTGAGCAAGTCGTGCAATCAGTTGGAGGAGTTAGCAAAGTAGTGGATAGAAAATCAACCAAGTCTTCGCACGATGAGCAACTGGTTTTAACACGATTTACACTTCCCCACTCTTTGACTCCAGCAACTGTCACACTTCATGGGATCAAGGTACCGTGTTTACAATTCTAGCAATATAAATAAGTTTCTGAATCATGATTGAAAACAAGACAATCTTTCGTCAAACAAACAACGAGAGATTAACAACTCAACGCCTGGAGAAATTACTCTCAACGAGCAAATTCAATCAATCGAGCTTATCTTATTCTTTACGATAATACACAACACACCTCAATCTTCGATCACCATTGATCTCACAAATTTCCAAACTTCCTCCTATGATCGACCCATCCTCTCTTGTGACCGAATTGACTCTGGAGCGGCCATTGTCTTGGTTTAGGCCGGAGTCCTACAGACTGATCTCTCGAATTCAAAGCACTCCCTTTTTTGTATTGCATCTGTGTGAGGTTTGACAGTTCGCTCGGTTCAACGAGTTTCCTCCGCACGGTCGTCTCCTCAATTCCGTAAAAACTAGCAACTCGTTTTGCCCCATCTACAGAGATTTCTCCTAATTAGGTTACTCTCCTCTCAGAATAGGCGGCTACACCAGTAACAACACAACCGAGGAAGTTTGCTTTCACGAAGGATTAGTTTGCTAGAAATGCAAACTTCAAGTATTTATAGACAAGGAAGTTTGGACACCAAGGAATTTCCAAAACCGAAAATATTCTCCAAGATATTTAATACATTCCAAATTCGGTTTTCATAATTCCTGTAAATGCTCTGTCTAAAATAATGATAAAAAATCTCTCTGAAAAATCTCAACTAGTAAACGCACATTACTAATTTTCATTTTCCTAAAATAAAATTAACAACCTTAAATAAAAGATTCTTAACTTATTTATTTCGATCCTGGGATTTTCTTCCTGTAGCTATTAAGAAATAACTTTGAACAATAAAATATAAACATTATTGCACGTGTTCAAAGTATGCCGACATCCTTACTTTGTAAGTCCTCTTTCATACTTACAACCTTGAAACCGATTTGCCACATTTCCAAACAAGTTTAGAATTGGTTCATCTGAATTTCAAGAACTATGTGATTGATTAAGAAACACTCAATCACAAATCATGGGTTTGACGGTTCTACCAAAATAAGTTTCTGTTCTACCTCCACGTGAGTACAGTCCATAGTCACACTAGCTTCCCAAAATTCAAGTTAACTAGGTACTAGGATCGGTTCCCCACATATATATGGTATCTAACTTATATGTGTTAGACATGTCCATAGGATCGGTTCCCCTTTACCTAAAAACGTGTTGCATGTTCATAGATCGGTTCCCCTTTTACGTTATAAACCTTGCTACACCTCATACAAGGATCGATTCCCCTTTGTGATGTGTTTCACCTCTTCATACGATCGCTTCCCATTTACCCGCATTCGGTTCAACAAAACACAAACTCGATCATACCATCTCAGTGATTACTTAAGATCGGTTACACTAATAAAAGTCATACCAATACATAAGTCAGGCCTTTGTGAATAGTTTTACCAAGAACACAAACAAGTCGTGAACGGTTATACTAAAACACACATATTGGATGTTCACAAGATATGCAATGAATAACAATCCAAAGAACGCCTGGCGATTTCCTTTTCGATTCATAAACAAGTTTATGAAGTTACTTCCTTAAAACACATGTAAAACATTGTTTCCTAGGATGAAATCCTCACCTCATACCCATACATAATCACAATATCATTCAAACGATTATGTCGATGTCTTATAAGTTTAATGGTTAAGTAATAAACTTCATATTATATTCCTTATACTATGTCTATCTAGAGTGTTCATGCTTGTAGTTTCGTTTCGGTATGCACGACTTGAACGATAATGTTAGGGAATGAAATAATTCAAGTCAAATATCACTAACCTCAAGTGGAAGGATGATGTTGTCGTTGTAGCTTCTTAATTTTCACTTCTTCAATTCTTCGCAATACTTGTAATGTATCATATCCTAATCCTTTCAAGCTAACCTATACGAAGTTGAATCTAGTACGTAAACAAGCGACTCTTAAAATGAGTTATGATTCACTAAAATATGACAACCAAACTTGACATACAAACGCTTGGTAGGTTCAACAGCCGTGCTATAACACCAAGAATTTATCTTTGAGTTTGGTTTTGGCAAAACTCTTAACTAGTCACCTTAAGTATGCATACATGCACGCATATTGCGTGTTTTTGAACCGAAAATTTCTACTGAGTTTGGAAACTTTACAAACTCAAAACCGGTTGCTTAATTACGCATACCTGTATGCATACTTAATCTGGTTACTTTGTCAAATCGGTCAAGTCCAAGAACTTAATCATTTAAATCATAAGGAATGCAATCTTTGCAAACCGTGCTATAATGTTCATGATTGATTCAAGTGAATCAAACCGATTTGATTTCAATTGTGTTTTCTAAATAATTGAACAACTCTTTAACTAGTTTCATTTGAGTCATTTGAACTAGTTATGGTTAAGATGAATAAGGTTGATATGAGATTAATTATATGGCTAACCCTCGGTTAACTATTTGTGAACCAACTGGTGTACACGTTTGAGGCACGAGCTACATAAACCTAAATGAGGGTACATTTTATTTGTGTGTAACAAGCTAAGTTCGATCTAACGGTTGAAAGATATTAGCTTGGTTGAATCAGGTTTTTCATATAACGGTGAATATTGAATGCTTTTTTACCAAGGTAACTTGGATTGCAAACCCTGATTTGAAAACTATATAAAGGAGAAGTCTAGCAACTAGGAAACCTAATTCCCACACCTCTTGTATGTTACTAGTTGCATAACTAGAGTCGATTATCCTTTAACCGTAGGTTTCTTCTCGAGACCCCGTAGGTTAACGACTTGAAGGTTTCATATGGATTGTGAAGCCAGATCCAACTATTATCTTTGTAGTTGGTGATCTGATCTTGTTGTTTCTATGAGTGCAATTGAAATAATTGGCTCGAGATTTTATATCTCCGATATGCAAGATAGAAAAGTACTCACAAACAAACTTCGTCTCATCATTTGTGATTCCACAATAACTTGTTTCACTAGCCGATTAAGTTTATTGTGAGGTGATTGATAATACTAGGTTGTTCTTCGGAAATATAAGTCTAGTTTATCAATTGGTTCTGTTTCACCTGATTTATCAAAAGACAGAATAAAAACTCTTTGGTATTTTTGTGGGAGACATATTTGTTCAATCCTATAGACTTTTACGTGTGAGACAGATTTGTCTATCAAGTCTTCGACTTTGGGTCGAGCAACTCTTAGTTGTGGTGAGATCGACTAAGGGAATCAAGTGCGTAGTATCCCGCTGGGATCTCTAGACGTAAGGAGCGTGAATCGACCTTGAATCAATGTGAGATTTATTAGGGTTCAACTCTGAGTCTAGTCCGGTTAATTGGTAGTAGGCTAATTAATTCGTAGCGACTTAATACAAAGTGTGGTGTTCAACTGGACTAGGTCCCAAGGTTTTTCTGCATTTGTGGTTTCCCGTTAACAAAATTCGGTGTCCGTGTTATTTATTTTCCGCATTATATTTTGTTATATAATTGAAATATCACCAGGTTAGGCGTTAAGATCAATCAATTAGAATATCCAACCTTTGGTTGTTGATTTACATTGATCGACACTTCAACATTGGTATTTGGTATCGTTCAATAACTCCTCTTATTCAATCGGCTGTAATTTCTATTTGTTGATTGGTGTGGATTGAACTAAGAGTTATAGATATTAAACTCTTTGATATACTTTAATCTAGATTGAGTATGAGTGTCTAGTTGATTCTCTAGAAAGTGTATTGGAGTAAGTCCTCTCAAATTGCCAAACGAATTGTTCGGTGTGGTTGTTAGACCCCCGCATTTTTAATTGGTATCGGGAGCGATATGCAAAACACATTAAAACCTCATAAGTCTGTGTTTGTAGCGATCCGATGATGGAAAATATTGTCTCTCAAAACGTTTCACGGGAAATGAATAAACTCAACATCGAGTGTGTTCTAGAAAACCTTGAAAGGTTGAGAATCCGATTTAAAAAACTTATCAAGTTCTTGTGTCTCGAAAAATTTCGATGGATGAAAGAAATTGATAATCCTCATTGCGAAGGTTATATCAAAAAACATATTGCTCAAGATTACTCTTTAGAGGTTGTTGAGGTCCAAAAAAAGTTAGATAAACAAATCTAGATCAATTATGATCTTGTTGCAGAAATTGCAAAGCTTAAGGATTTGAAATCCGTAAAAACTTTTTCAAAGGAATTGAATAACAACTCTAATTCTTCCTTGAAGAATTGTCATTTGTCAGTGATAAACAAGGTCTAGGCTTTGTGAAATTTAGGGCGCTCAGAACTCTTCGAACAAGGTTAATGATGTTGGTACATGTTTATTTTGTGGTTCTCACAATCACTTTCAACATGTGTGCTTGTCCTTCAAGAGAAGACTAAAGGTTGCTAGTGATTTTCATAAAAAAAACTACTCAACTTGTGTCATCTCTTAAAAGACCTTCAATACTAACAAGAAATCCCAAAATTGCTAGTGTTGCTAGTATGGGAGCTTTTGCTCAAGTCACATCACCTTTTCAATGGTTCCTTGATAGTGGATGTAGCGGCACATGGCTGACTGTGATCTTTCATGGTTCATCAATTTAGCGATTTTGATGGTGGACCCAAGTAAGTTTTGGAGATGGAAGCTTCTTTTGTTATAAGCAAGAAAGGGACGATCAAATTACATTCGTTCACTGAAATTCATGATATCATATACGTTAAAGGTATGACTGCTAATGTTCTTTCTATAAGTCAAATTTGCGACAAGGGCCATAAGGTTTTCTTCAATGATAAAGGATGTGGCAAGTGTGTGAAGCAAATCTGGAAAAGTGATTTTCAAGGATCACGTGGCAAAAATAACTTATCTTCTTGATACTCAATTCAGTAACTTTTACAATTTGACTAAGGTTGAATCTACACACCTTTGGCATGAATGTTTTGGTCACATCAGTTATCGTCTTCTAACTAAGATTATTAACAAAGAACTTGTTAGGCGTTCCAAAAAATAACTAAGGTTGAAGGTGCATGTGGTGCACAAAAGGGTAAACAAATGAAAGTTCCACACAAATCATCCCGGAATATTCTCACCAAAGCTCCACTTTATTTAATTCATATGGATCTTTTTGGCCCAATTTAACAATCTACAGTGGCTGGGAAGAGGTATGCTTTGGTTATGGTAGATGATTACACTAGATTCACCTGGGTGGCATTCTTGGCTCACAAGAATGAAACTCTCATGAGTTTCAAGATTATTGTTAATAGAATCCCGGAATGATCAAGGTCGCAAACTAAAGAAAATTAGAAGCGATCGTGGCACAAAATTCAAAGACACCAAGGTATGTGAATACCTTGACTCTCTGGAATTATTCAACAATACTCACCACCAATCACTCCACAAGCAAATGGAGTTGCGAGAAAGAAAGAATATAAATATTCAGAAATGGCCAGGGTAATGCTCCATAACAAAACCTACCATTAAGGTTTTAGGGTGAGCCCGTTTTTGACTTGCTAATTGATCAATCGTATTTAGTTACGGTCCAAAGACCTTAAACACTCCCTATGAGTTGTGGTATCAGTAGGAAAACCAAACTTACACTATCTTAGAGTGTTAGGTCATTAAGTGCTACATTCTAAAGGATCGAGAACAGAAGGGAATTTTGATTCAAAAAGCAATGAGGAATTTTTCTCCATTTATCATCTGCAGTCAGCGGTTAGCTCTTTAATCTCAAAAACCCAAGTCATGATGGAATCGGCTAATGTTATCATTGATGATCTAAGTAAATTTCATCATGATGACTCTCCTACTGAATTGCCTCCAACCGAGACAATTGAGAATGTCAAGGAAACGTCAGAATCAGAAAAAGTTATTCCAACGGTTGCTGATCCTGATATCTCTAGTGGTGAGGAGAAAAATTCTAGTCAGGCTATTTCTCTTGAACAAGAACGTGTCTCATGCGACACCTTTGGGTTCAAAGGAATCATGATACTAACAATATTATTGGTGGCAAGGACTCTACTGCTAAGACGAGAGGTCAACTTCAAAATATTTACAATTTTGGTTGTTATCTATCGCAAGTGGAACCTAGAAACATTGATGAAGCTCTTAGTGATCCCTTTTGAACGAAGCAAATGCATGAAGAGTTAAATCAATTTGAAAGATAAGATGCATTAAACTCATACCTTGTCCCCCAATATAAATATTGTTGAGTACTAAATGGATATTCAAGAACAAGTCTAATGAATTTGGCACCATTGTCGAGGAACCAAAGCTAGACTTGTTGCTTCGGGGTTATTCGCAGATTGAGGAATCGGTTTGACTAAATCTTTTCTCCGTGGCACGTCTTGAGTCCATTCGTTTGTTGTTAGCTCATGCTTGTTTTCTTAAGGTTAAGCTGTTTCAGATGGACATTAAATCCGCCTTCCTAAATGGAAACTTAAAGGAAGAGGTCTATGTCGCCCAATCTAAAGGGTTTAAAAACCCTGATTTCCATGATCATGTCCTTGAACTCAATAAGGCATTATATGGATTAAAACAAGCACCTCGTGCACAGTTTGAAAAACTAACCACTTCTCTTCTTAGGAAAGGTTTTTTCAAGAGGTGGAGTGACAAAACTTTGTTTACCAAATGGAGTGGAAAAGATGTTGTTATTGCTCAAGTGTATGTAGATGATATCATTTATGGATCAACATCGGAGAAACTTGCAAAAGATTTTCAAGTCTCTCTTGGTAAGGAGTTTGAAATGAGCAATGTTGGTGAATTAAAATTCTTTTGGGTTTACAAATTCAATAACACAAGGATGGAATTTACTTATCTCAAGAAAAATATGCAAAAAATCTTGTCTCAAGGTTTGGTTTTGATAAGTCAACTCAAAACTCACTCCTATGCCTACCACGGGTAAACTACATAGAGATGAGAAAGATGTAAATGTGGATCAAAAACTTTATCGATCTATTATTGAAATATTTTGTATCTCACTCTCACGAGACTGATATTGATTTTAGTGTTTGATGTGCTAGGTTTAAAAAATCCAAAGGAATCTAATCTTCTTTTGCCACAAAAGAGGATCATACGTTACATCAGTCACACCCCGGGTATGGTCTTTCTTACACTTTTGATACTAACACTCTCTTCACGTCATTCGGATGATGATTGGGCAGATATGTGGAAGATGAAAGAGTACATCGGGAGGATTCTCTTATGTAGGAATGAATCTTGTAGCTTGGCATAACAAGAAACAAAATTCACAATCTCTTTCAACATGTGACGCGAGAATACATTCTCTTTGGGTCATGTTGTACTCAAATTCTATGGATGAAACAAATGCTTGTTTGATTATGGAATTGATTACGGAATAATGAAGTTCTTTTGTGATAACTCAAGTGCGACTCGCATTATTGAGAATCTCATTGAGCACTCAAGAACTAAGCACATAGACACTCGTACCATTTTATTCGAGATCTTTATGAAGATGGTATTATCTCTATTGAATTTGTGCCTTGAACAACAACTCCCAATATTCTCACCAAACTATTAGACAACGCCACGTTTGACTTGCGGCCGAGTCTATTGGTGTTGTTTTAGTTCATTAGATCCTCATAACTCTGCCCCTGCTCTTATCTCAATCTTTTGAGCAATTGATTTTGGAATTCAGAATAATGTTAGGTATAGGTTGTATTTGTTTCAAAGAGATATGTTTCCGTCAAATATCCCGGTGTTTGTAAGAAATCCTTATTTTCTTGTGAAAGTAAGGTCGCCTTTGTTGTTCCTTCTAGGGATGACATTTTATGGGGAGAGTTCATTTTGAGTTTGTGCTTAATTGCCAAATATTTGTGGGAGTGCTACTGGAATTTTAGGTGTTATCTTGTATCTTCATAACTCATTGATGAATGCATTTAAATTTTCTTTTTTATGATTGCATCTAAATTTGTTGGTATGTTAATACACCTTTTGGTCATGATGTATCTCTGTGGAAATTTCATTAGGATCCCACTAATTTTCATACCTTTGCTAATTTTTTGACAAAAGGATAATTAATGTGTAGTTCACACTACAAATACATATGGTTTACGGATCATTATGTAAGGGGGGGTGATGCATATCACCATAGTGTTATTGTCAAAGTTGTGATATAATTGAATTTTGATGTTGTGTAATAATACTATGACACTCAGATAACAATGATTGAGCATTTAGTTTTCTCATTGTTATAGCTGGATCTTCAACAACCTGATCTTTGAACTTACAACCTTTAGGATCATGGAGTACTTGGAAGTGACAAAGATTTCTCAGTCGCGTTGAAGATGCCAGGAGATCAACCATGTGGATAAGAAGCTTATTTTATCTTTTTGTAATCCATGTGATAATTTTGTCACTAAAATTAACAAAGGGGAGATTGTTAGAGCATTGCTCGGGTCAAACTGCAGAAGATGTTATCTCAAACATGTTTGTCAATGTTAGTGATCAAAACTATAAGTCTTTTTCTAGCCTATTTGTAGATGTCTCGGACTAGGACATAGATAGGTAGGCTGAGCTTAAATTTCTCGACATTCATCTCTTGAAGAAGAAGAGCTACCAATGGGATCTTGTGGAACTTCTTCTCACAAAAGGTATGTGGAGACTTGAACTTATCTATCACTTGAAAGTCTATTTCTACTATCTCCTATATTGAGACATAAGTCGTGTTACTATATAGTTTTCTCTATACACATTTGAGATTTCGAGTTGAGTATATCTCGCTTACATATTTCTCAAAATATGTGTTGGTAAGCTTTCTCTTCAAGTTCATCTTATATCATGAGAAAATTTGTGTAACATCTTACATGGTTTGTGTGATACAATCATTTGGTGTAAGACTTGGAAGGTTTAAATAATGATTATTTCAATATCTTGAAAATTTCTTTGATGCTAATAGTGTGTGAATTATATAAAGTGTGTTCACACATTAGTGTATAAGTCCATAAACCGGAAGCCAAGAGTATGCATATGTGTATACTAATTGGTGAAGGAGACATGTCCAGTATGCGTACAGGTACGCATACTGGAAGAAGTTTTGAACCGAAAATTACTGCTGAGTTTGGAAACTTTACAAACTCAAAATCGGTTGCTTAAGTGCGCATGCCCATAAGCATACTTAAGCTGGTTACTTTGTCAAATCGGTCAAGTCCATGAACTTAAACATTTAAATCATAAGGAATGGAATCTTTGCAAACCGTAGCTATAATGTTCATTATTGATTCAAGTGAATCAATCGATTTGATTCCAATTGTGTTTCTAAACAATTGAAAAATCTTTAACTAGTTTCATTTGAGTCATTTGAACTAGTTATGGTTAAGATGAATAAGGTTGATATGAGAGTAATCATATGGCTAACCTCGGTTAACCTGCTTTGTGAACCAACTTTGTGTACACGTTTGGAGTACGGCTACATAAACCTAAATGAGGGTACATTTCATTTGTGTAACAAGCTAAGTTAAGATCTAATTAGGTTGAAAGATATTAGCTTGGTTGAATCAAAGGTTTTTCATCAAACGAATATTGAATGCTTTGTTACAAGGTAACTTGGATTACCAAACCCTTTGATTTGAAAACTATATAAAGGAGAACTTGAAACCTGGTAAACCTAATCCCCACACCCTGTGTGTCTTAGTTGCATAACTAGAGTCGATTCTCCTTTAACCTTAGGCTTTCCTGGAGACCTCGTAGGTTAACGACTTGAAGACTTCATTGATTGTGCTTTACAACTATTATCTTTGTAGTTGGTGATCTGATCTTCTTTGTTTCTAGAGTGCAATTGAAATAATTGGCTCGAGATTTTATATATCTCCGATAGGCAAGATAGAAAAGTAATCACAAACAAACTTAGTCTCATCGTCTGGATTCACAAGAACTTGTTTAGCTAATGATTAAGTTTATTGTGAGGTGATTGATAATACTAGGTTGTTCTTCTGAAATATAAATCCGGTTTATCAATCGTTCTGTTCACCTTGATTTATCAATAGACCAGAACAAAAACTCTTGGGTATTTACGGGAGATAGTTATTCAATCTTATAGACTTTTCTACATGGAGACAAATTTGTCTATCAAGTCTTTGACTTTGGGTCGTATCAACTCTTAGTTGTTGGTGAGATCACCTAAGGAATCAAGTGTGTAGTATCCTCACGGGATCGAGAGACATAAGGAGCGCAACTATACCTTGAATCGGTGTGAGATTGATTAGGGTTCAACCACACAGTCAAAGTTAATTGGTAGTAGCTGGTGTACGTAGCGGCTTATATAATGTGGTGTTCAACTGACTAGGTCCGTGGTTTTTCCGCATTTGCGATTTCCTCGTTAACAAAATTCGGGTGTTTGTGTTATTTCTTTTCCAGCGTTATATTTAATTATATAATTGAAATATCACGCAGTTGTGCGTTAAGATCACTCAATTAGAATATCCAACCTTTGGTTGTTGATTTACATGATTGACACTTGAACATTGGTCTTTGGTGCCAGTTAAGTAACTCCTCTTATATTCAATCGTGCTGTGATTTCTATTTGTTGATTATGGATTGAATTAAGAGTTAGAGATATTAAACTCTTTGATATACTTTAATCTAGATTGAGTCTGATCGTGTAGTTGATTCTCTAGAAAGTGTATTGAGTAAGTCCTCTCATTTCCAAACCAATTGTTGGGTGTGGTTGTTAGACCCCGCATTTTCAATCATTATTAAGATTTCTAGGGTCTTTGCGTAAAATGGTAAGGCATATTTAGCTTATACAATACCGCTTACAATTCATGCATGGTTGTGATTCTCTAACCACCAGATCACTTGAGATTTCTCGGGTCTTGCGTTACAAAAAAAATGTGTTTCAGATGCGTCCCATGAAGCGTAAAAATCGACTTATGTTTCAAACACATATGCCAACATGTAAATACTAACACTAAATGTACGCATAGCGTGTTTGGATATCAGATGTAGAAGTCAAAATCAAAAGATACTCTACTTCATAAAAAGTCATTTTTTATTTCAAATATAAATTCAAATTTTACACTAAACAAACATCTTATTTTTTTTTTTATTTCCTAGAAATTAAAAAGTTAAAAATTTACACCCTTTGTTTGTACAAGGTGTTTGTGGTTCATAACCGAGCCTAAATGACTAAAAACATCATCCATCATTGACTAATTCGTTTACTTGTTTTAGTGGTTTTTCACATGCAGCTTTTTGTATATGGGTCACTGGTCATAATCACAAAACAACTCAACATGCATGGTTAGTATAGTTGCTCAATTTTACCAATTGCTCAAAAGAAAAACAATAATGTATGTTCTATTTGCAATAAACAATAATGCACCATAAAAAAAATAAAAAATAAAAAAAATAATGCTTTTTGTTTAGCCTAGACGCGTATTTTTATTTTAGTAGTACTACAGACCGTGCCGAAGGAGGGGGAATAATGCAACTTCAAATGCTAACTAGAAGCATAGGTAACACTTGAATGCACCTTCTTGGACATGAACTGATGGTTAGTATTCTAGAGGAAAAAAAGGAGGTGGCCAGCTGCTGGGTCATAACAATTTTCATTTATGATCTGATTTACCAAACTTCTCTAATTATGAATTTGATTATGAAATTTTGTTTTTGATTGAACTTATTTGGAAGATTTTTGAGAAAATCTTTTGCAACGGAAATGAAAGCACACTACCCAAACACTTCTAAAAAGGGATTCCAAAGTCATTACAGTGTAATCATACTCAAAATTAGATCGTAAATCAACACTTTCGGTTGAAAGTATGAAAAGTCGGCAAGATTGACGAATGAATACAATCTTGAATAACTTTGGCGGCAAAGTTCTTTCTAAATAACAATGTCGACGTTTTTTTTTTTTTTTTTTTGACACACATGAGACGTCTAATACTAGTCGACTAGTCGGCAAGGTCTATGAAAATTACCCTGCCGGCTATTGAGAAAAATGTGGAATCTTATATTAGTCGGCAAGGTCTACAAAAAAATACCCTGTCGGCTGTTGAGTAAATTGTGGAATCATATATTAGTCGGCAAGGTCTTCAAAAAATACCCTGCCTTTGTGAGAAAATGTGGAATCATATATTAGTTAATCATCTTCAAAAAAATACCTGTAGCATTGTTAAATTTTTTACATGAAAAGTCGGCAAGATATGCATGTTACGACCTTCTTGACTAAATACACAAAATCATAATTTTCGATTTCTAACCTAATATAACAATCAAAACACACAACACAATAATGAGTTTGAGTTTAGACATCATTTACAATCTTTTTTTAAGGTAGAGGTTCTTTTCAACATTTTTGGTTTCACGAATTTTTGAGTTCACGAATTTTTTTGAGGAAGAAATGGAAGAATATGAGGGAGGGGGAAGAGAGATTAGGAAAGATTAAGAGTTTCTTAGTTTTTAATTTTGGGGTTAAGTTTTAAGTTAATTAGTTGAAGGGGGTATTAAAGTAAAATCACCGATTTTACGACCCCTTTACAAGTTTACTAGGTCCATTTAATGTGGGTATACCCCAATTAACTGGATGTACCCAATTAAACCAGGGTAAATAATTGCTACAGTTTTTATCCAAGCAGTTTTTATCCAAAGGAAGCTGAGAAAATGTGCGTTCACTATTTTTGTCATCCTATCAAATTGACCAAGCAGGTGGACATTGAGTTCAGTTGTGCAGTTACTAGTTTATAGACCTATGACATGCAGAAAGGTGACTTATGCAGAAAGGTGACTTATGTTTCGTTAAAAACACATCACGACATGCAAATACCAAACACCAAGTACGCACGCACCCTTAAGAAAAGTAGTAGTTGAATTTGGAAATATTCCCCACTGTCCAGATATTTGAGTTTGGCTATGGGGAGGAAGAAAATACCTAATGGGAGAAAAAAACCATTTATCCGATGGTCCAGATCAATTAGGGATGTTTGGTAACCATTATTTTAATGGATTATCAGCTTATAATCCATTATGCAGATTATAATGGATTCTATATGCGTTTGGTAACCATTATAATAATTGCTTAATTTAATCATAATTGAAAAAATTCATTATTTCCATAAAATGAAAAAGTTGTTTTGAAAATTTATTATAATCAATTATTTTTTTTAAGGAACTCAAATTGAATTTTTTCTTCTTATTTACTCTAAACTATCAAGGGAGAGACAAAAAAACAACATAGACTAAAAAAATATCCTAGATCATTGTTCTTTCCTCTCCCTTTTGAGATCATCATTCTAAGATAATCAATTATCTAAAAAAAGTGTTTGGAAAAATTTATTTTTAAAATGATTATATCAAAATCATTTATCAATTTATGATTATCTATAATCATAAATTTTACCAAACAAGTTCTTAATCCAGAAAAAATTTCCTCATGATTTATGTCCTTGCTCGCTATAGCAAAACTCCAGATATTTAGTGTCTATCAAGACTTTGTACAGTAGTTGTTTATAATTTCTTTGCTCCGTAGTGTTTCGTCTTTGTCAGACGGACACATCTATGACTAATTTGTTTTACAGTCCTTTTTCACATACCGAGAAACAAAACATGGTAAAAACGAGTGATGCTACGTTGACAAAGAAAAATCCCGTGAATTCTCCTAAGAGGAAATCGTGTGGCTAAGAGGGGAGCGCTCTTAGCATCAAGATAGGATGAGTTAAAGTGGGACCCAACATTGTCTCACACGGTATTTATCCCGGAAGATACTCCAGGTAAACCTAGCATTATTGGGTAAAAACCACCTCTCACGTTGTTTTTATTTTTTATTTGTGGGTCCCAATGAGCCTAGTCCCTCGGGAGATGTGCAGGGGATAGGTTTGTGTGTGGCGGTTTTCACTTGGTTTTTTTAGCTTGGTCTGTAAAGACTTTTTGTTTGTTTTATAATAGTAATAGGTAGAGGTATAAAACGTGCCAGCCCAGCACAGCTTAGCCCACGAAATCACGTGCTTAGCGTGTTATGCCGTGCCGGAGATTATGACGTGTTGTGTTGTGTCGTGTTGTCTTTGGTAAATGCCGAAAAATAAACGTGTTGTGCGTCTGTCTTAGTGTTGTGCAGACACATTTATTTTATATATTTCAATATAAATATTTTCTAAATATTTAGGTATTGTGTTATTATGAAAATAAATCAACATAAAGATAGTAAAATGCAATAATTGGCTAGAATAAAGGTTTTTTTTGTGAAATATACACAAAATGTAATGTATTGTGCCATGTTTTGTAGTATTTTATTAATATTATGACGTGCTTTCTTAACATGTTGTGTTGTGTCATGCCACGTGCTAATTAATCTGTTGCTAGCGTCTTTGTGCTAGGCTCTCTAATGCAATCAAAACCCAAAGACGTCCCCATTTAACTAATGTGTTGTGCCTTGCTGGGCTAAGCCACGTGCTGGGCTGGGATGTGCTCAAGTTTTAGCGTGCTATGCTGGGTTGTGCTCGTGCTAGCACAACCCAATTTACACCTCTAGTAATAAAACGGAATTCCCCCGTTGAGAGCATACTTCCTTTTGAATTTTCTTATCTGCCCAAGACAACCGGTGGTGCTTATTTTCTAGTTATGGATGTGTTTATAGGGACGCTTTGGTTGGATTGATGGACATACATGTTTATTTTGGAAGACCTGCAAATTTGCAGCTGCTTGGTATATGCAACACTTGAGAATTCACAATCTATTTGCACAAACACTTGAGAATTCACAATCTATTTGCACAAACACTTAAGAATTCACAATCTATTTTCTCGCTCATCAACAGTAAAACAACTTTCTTTTTCCTTATTTCTTCTCTAGAGCCAGACGATTTCCGACGAGAAAAACAACTTTCTGGCGATAGTTTTTCTGCTCAGATCAACTCCTTTTGGAGTGGATCTGGGCAATAGTAGTAGTTAAGGCTTAGATTTAGTGTTACTTTATAGTTTTTCTTAGATTTGAACTTAGGGTTTGAGTAGTTCTTTGATTTTTCCGTTTTTCCGGCAAAGTTTTCTCCTGCCTACGGCAGTTTGTCTACACCTATATGGTGTTTCTTCATACGTTTTCCATAACGTTCTTTTCTAGCTTCTACTTTGGTTATTTTGTGGTTGAAGTGCTCCATCTTCAAACTCCGGTCACCGTGATATGAAGCTTTCCGGCGTAAAATGAAGCAAAACATCTCCTGTTTTAATGGAGTATCTATTTCCAAGGAAGATACATCAACAAATGGTCAGTCTAAGACTAGAAGACCATCCTCTACCGATCTAATCGGTTCTCCAACACTTGTAATTTGTCAATCCGTTATTCCTTCTCTTCCTCTTGTCGGAATATTCGGCCATGTATGTTTTGGCGAGATGTTCTTCATGTTCTTCAATGGTTTCTTATTGTACTCAACCATAATGTAATCACTGCTTGCTATTAATGGAATGGAACTTATTATAAAAAAAAATAAAAATAAAAAAATAAAAAATAAAAAAAAATTCACAATCTGTTTGCACAAACACACAAGAATAAGAAAAGTCCATTACCTGTTTGTAAATATACCCAGAGGTTTTTTTTTATTTTTCTACTCGCGGAAGCAAAAGAATTTGAAAGTAGTTTGGATATACAATCTCAAAATGACTTTTAGAGGCAGAAAAATGTCAACAAAATTTTGGAAGAAAAATATCTTTGCTTTTAGCTTATGTTACCGACTTTTGCTTTTTTTCCTCTAAACTTAGCCTACCAAATTCAGGTTGATATCTTCATGGGATCAATACAAAAGTGCCAAACCAGTAAAAAACAGTCTACATTTAACACTGAATCAGATGTTTGGTTCGTTTTTCGAAAATGCTATATGTCCACCAGCCCCTTCCCCGCTACTTTCCACCGCTTAGGTGTCGTGCAGCAGGTATTGGTGCAATTCAATTATAATGGGACCCCTTCTTCTCCATGAGGATTAAAATGGATGCAATCTATGGCCTAGATGAAGCCACCTAGTGGTGGAAGAGAACGGTGAAAAGGGTTGGGGGATACGTAGCAAGGTCGTTCTTTTTTCTCTTCACAAAACAAAAAGCCAGAGTCTTACAAAAATGTCTACATCACTCTGACTCCCCCCTGCCACATCACTATCAAATCAAACCCCTTCACTCCAATCATGATATCTTATTCCTCCTTCTAAAGAATCCACCCCATTACTGAAAAACAGAGACAAATAAATTTATATTCATCAATCTTCTTCTATGTTCTCCTCAACATTTCTCTTGTTGAAATCCAGATATTACTCTTGGTTACTACTAATTTAATGAACATTCCCAAAAACAGAGTAATTGAAATTTCAAAAAACGGCAGGGAGTAAGTTAAGTGAGAAATCTTGATACAGAAGAAGATGAAGAAGAAGAAGTAGAGTATTTAGTTAAGGCATGTAGAAGACAAGTATGTTTTCTTTCAATGGTTTGATCATCCTCCATCTATCATTCAGTCCGTCAGAAGGTATATATATATATATATACTCTGTTTCTCATTTTCTTTGAAGAATCACTTGAATTATAAGTTTAAAAATTGATTCATTTTCAGGTACGATGAATTGTGGATGCCATTAATTTCCTATCTTTCAATCAATTCGAAAACCTCACCGATGATTCTTCCTCCTCTTGATATCCAATGGGTCTGGTTTTGTCACACACTTAACCCAGCAACTTACAGAGACTAATGTCAATCAAAGTCCTCCAGATTAATAGAGAAATTTTTAATCTTTAATCTTTAACGATGAGAACGAAGAGTATGCATCAACCAGGTGCAGAGATACTTGGAGTTGTATATACCCGGATGAACCATTCTATATCGTCGAATTAAGTACAATTTCAGATAAATCAATCACCGTTGATAAAAGTATAAACAGAGATCTCTGTATACGAAGTACTCCAAGCCTTATATGCTTGAACTTGCTTACTCAATCGCAGCACGAAAACGATGCGCATAAACTCAAACAAGATCTCTGTATAAGAAGTACTTCAAAGCCTTATAAGGCTTGAACTTGTTTACTCAATCGCAAAGACGAAACGATGCGCATAAACTCAAACAAGATTGTTCAAAATTAATACCCACTTTAGATATTGTTGGATATTTGGACTTTATGGCTTCTCTGTTTGGTTCTTTAACTTCAAATGCTAACTACATAAGCATAGATACCACTTCAATTGTAAGATCAAAAACTTTACAGAGTGAAACAGGACATTCCTCTGATGTTTTTTCCGACGATAATAAAAAATGGTACCCACTTTTGTCAACTACTAAGGCTAGCTCTTACGGCCTCCAAGATCCAAGATTTGCAACTGTAGAAGTGTCGTTAATGGGTGAACAGTAGCTTGGATCCAGAATGAGTGATGCGTTCAGCTTGGATCCAAGTTGGAAGTACCCAAGGTACGCAGTTTGAAATCACGTCTTAAAAGCATCACACGCAGCTTCCTAAATGCGTATCGTAGAATAATTTACGAGAATATTCTTCCACACGCAGTTTGAAATCGCGCACCGGTCAACACGGTCAATACGCAGCTTTCAAATCGCGTATTCTTTATTCAATCTGCGCGTGGACCCGATCAACACGGCCAATCAATCGCGCTTCGAGTATTCCCATAGTACGCGGTTCCAATCATGTGCTACTTAATCTTCAAACTCACGATCGAGATAGAATCTTGGATTCCCACTGCGCCCGGTTGATGCATTTTGGTGACGTGGATCCAACATTCAGCTTGAATCTTGGGTGACGATTAGAGCCAGCCTAATTGGGTTTTGGTTTCAGGTTTTTACTGTCATGGTAATTAATTGCTTAAGTTATTTTATCCAAGCAGTTATTTTATCCAAAGGGAGCTAACAAAAACACCAAACACCAAACACCAAGCAGTTTATTAATTGTTCAAGTTTTTTACTGTCATGGTAATTACCAAACACCAAGTCCGCATCCTTGGAATGTTAAATCGAGGAAAAAATGAAATGAAAAGAGAGGTAGAGATTTTACTTTACTGTAAACTGTCCATTTTTTTTTGTCAAAGACTATCTCAGTCCGTCCTCAGAAGGTTGTTAAGGTATCCTAATATCCTCAATCTTACAAATCTGCTCACTAGAAAAAAATGTGTTGTAACTTATATGTTCTCTATACTCGATTCTCATGATCAATGAAGTATGAAACTTTAAGATTAGGCTGCAAATGAAGGATCAACATTCATGAAGTACCGAGCTTGCAGAAGTTGAACCCATTGTGGATAATATCCGCACACTAAAAAAATACTATGAATAAAGGTGTGCACTTTCTACCCCTACCTATTGGGCTTCCAAGCCTAAACCTTTGGTAGATGGTTAATATTCTAGAGGAAAAAGGAGGTGGCCAGCTAGCTACCGGGTCGTAAGAATTTTCATTTATGATGTGATTTATGTAACAAAACTTTTGGGGATCCGGTTTTAGACCACCACTTCTGAAAATTCAAAGTATGGGACACAAAGAGTCGTTAGGTGTACGTAAGAACAAAGATCAAGTGCATCACAGGACATCATGGCCACCAAGGTTTGACCCCGAAAAAGAGAAAAAACACACAGCTGAAACTGGGTTGATTAGCAGTTAACTGGGGGTGGCGAGGTAGAAGAGATTAGACTTCGTTGTTGGCGCCATCACGGTTAGCAGTTAACCGGGACTGGTCCTCTGCTTCAAGATATCAAATCCCTAACTTTACAGTTTCAATATCTAGTTTTAGTGTATGTTAATCGTAAAGCTAACAATATAGCTCACTAGTTGGCCCAACGGGCTAAGTGTAACAGTTGTCACATGGTGTGGTCTGTTCCACTAGTTTGGCTTTTCCCTTTCTTGTGTGCTGATCACAGGGAAAATTAGTGTTATGTTTGTATTTCGCTTATAAAAAATATATAAATACATAAAAAATAAATAAAAAAGAACCCTGATTTTGGGCATACCAAAATCTTTCTAGGCATACAAAGCAATAGTCCTAACTTGGGTGACCTTATAAGGGGTACCCTATGGGTAGTTCAATTACCTATATGCCCTTAAATCTTCTAAATTACTAATCTATCCCTAACCCTAATACAAAAACCTAAAACAAAAAAACACTAAATCAGTTTTCTAGTTTTCTTATAGTCTTCTTCTTCATCCCATCCTCTGCCTCCCTCACTCCATCGCCGTGAAATTGAAAATCGTCGATTCATGAAAAATTGATCGTCGATTAAACTCTACTATTCGTCGTAAAAATGTAACGCGTTCTAATAGATCAATTGAAGCACCAACTGAAGAACCAATTAAAGAGAACTTCATTGAAGATGAAGATGTAGAACAAAGTGAAATCCAACCACAAATCGAACCGGAAGAACAAAGTGAAGAACCAACACCAAATGAGAATAAGAAAGTAAGTTTCTACAAACCCATCTCGTATTTTGATGCTTTTGATTGGTATAATATGTTTAATAGTCAAAAATAAGGGTTTTGCAAGAAGATTATGGTAGGGTTCGCGTATGTTACTTCTCGTATTTGCGCCGAATCGTTTTTGAAACTCGAACTCAAAATGCATATGAACATTTCGGGTTTAAAAGTTTAGATAAGATTTGAGCCGAATATTTAGGATCGGCTTATTCGATACAATTATATTTGAGCCGAACATGTATTTGTAGAATTTCATATATTGTTCAAGTGTATAGGCTCGGCGTATCCTATGATATTATTTTGCGCCGAACATATGTTACAATTCCTAAGTATAGATTCGGCTTATTCGATACTATTTGTTTTGAGCCGAATATGTGTTGTTAGAATTCATTTTTTTAAAGTGTAGAGGTTCGGCTCATTTTATGAAATCATTATGCTACCGAATAATTATTTTAATTCTTAAATATGGTTCTTGCTTTTCGATAATGGTAATTTTGTGCCGAGTATAGATGTTCGGCTTGGAAGTATTTTGTGCATATGCTTCTAACTACTCTCTCGTAAATGATAATCAAATACATATTTCATTTAGTTTGTATTCCTTTGTTTTTCAAGTATTAGGCTTATAAGTTTTATGCTTATGTCAGAACAATGCAAATAAAAAGAAGAAGAAGATGGAGGTAACACCTTCTACTTCTAAAACTCCGATCCTCGAGGAGGAGGTACGAAAAAATTGGGAGCGAACCGGTAGAGAACCGACATAGAAGAAGTAGATGAACATGGAAGAGTTGGAAGACAAGAAGAAGGTATTTATGATGATGAAGAAGTTGATGATATTCAAGAAACACAACCCCAAACAAAACCCGAGAAAGGTAAGAAGGTTGCACAACCAGAGTCAGAGAACAAAGTTGCAGAACAACGGGCTACAAGTTTTCACATTCCTGCCGAAGATGATGTAATTCACCTAGATCGGATGGTGAGCCTCATGGTCTTCCGGAAGATGGAGGAAATGTGTTGATTGGTTACGCCGAATCTTGGGCAAAAAAAGATTTATGAGACTCCTGATCACCACCGTGGTCCGAGTATTGAGACACCCGGGAAGGAATGGAAACTTTCCAAGAGGTTGATGAGGTGGTTGCTTATGTACAATCCTCTGCTTTATGGCCTGCCATTCAATATGGACTTCAAGAATATGATAGTGTGACAGCCTCCTATTTTGCCGAGAGATTTTTTCCAGAGACTTACACGTTTCAATTACCTTTTGGAGAGATGACAATATCTCCTGATGAAGCGAGTAAGATTACATGCCTTAAAGCAAGGGGTAGAAGCGTGGATGCTGATTATTATGACATGAGTTGGGAAGAGTTATACAAGTTGTTCGAGGAAACTCTTGGTTGGAGTTCATACAAAACTGAGTTGGAGTTTTGTCGATCCGTTAAAGATGTCGATTCCGTTTGCATACCTGGTGGAAGGAATAAGAAGAATAAGAAGATCAAGCTAACTAACTTGAAAAAGGAATTTGAGAACACAAAAGAGAAAGTAAAGCGGGGGTGTTGGTAATGGACGAGATCAAAGTGAAGCAAGTCGAACCGCATACTTACTTTATACTCTTGGCGAGATATCTTTCCCGACCTTACCTAAACAAGGTAAATGCTAATTATCTCCAATTGGTAAAGAATATTGAAACCGTTAACAAGTATGCTTGGGAACGGCTTCCGGGCTTACCCGTTGGACCAACTTGCTTGCCGCCTCTAGGTTGACAAGCACAAACATTGGAGGAAATTTCACTATGCTTCGTAATTCTCGGCGTCAAACTTGAAATTTTTGGGTCATCGTTGTATGGTTCGGATTATTATTGTGGTCACACATAAGCCGAACCATTGGTTTTCAATGGTTCGGCTTATAATCCATCCAGTGTTTTAAGCCGAACAATGCACTGAGTTTTCAAATTTCTTTATTACTTAGTTGTGTCAAAGCAAACAATGTATACTGTTCTCGTTTATTAATTCAATCATTTTAAGTTAGTTATGTGGTTACTTGGATGTAGGTGTGGGTATATGACCATTTTCCAATTTTGGAATTGGCCAAAGTATTTGAAAAGGATGTCGATTGGGTTGATACTGAGCCAACATCAGCAAGGTACGAGTATGAGGTCTCGAAGAAAAGGAACAAAAAACAATTGGTGGCAAGTTTGAGGGAGAAGTTAGATACAATTGGTGTTGATGACGTCGTTTTTCCACCATATGTGAAGGAAGATGAAGATGATGAAATTGTTGAAGATGAGGATATGTCGGTTTCTATATACCATGGTCCATTGTTTTATCCCGGTGGTTATGTAATATACGATCCTCGGAGAATAATTCACAATTAGGATGCATCCAAAAGGTTCCTTTGTTTGACGAGAAATTCATGTTGTTGCTTAGAAGGGTGGTAATTGAACTAAAAGAACCACTTCATCATGGGAACCAAAGTATGATCCCGACCCTACCCTTGAGTATTGGAATAATTTAGATACAAACAAATTAGATGTTGGCAAGTTAGTACCTTTAGGTGATGATCTATGTGAAGAGGATCCGAGCTACATGGATTGGTATAACCAGATTTCTCATCCCTTCATTATCAATAAGAAAAGTCAAAAGAAAGCCGATAAGGCGAAGGACAAAGCAATCAAGATCTCTCCAAGTCTACTGAAGAAATGGTGATGGCTTTCAAGATAATGGTAAGAATGATTTCACTTTATACTCTTGCATATATAAGTTCATGGTAAAAATGTCTTCGTACTCATGGTTGGAAGTTGTTGTCAAATGAAAATAGGTTGCTGCGGGTAGGGAGATGTTGAAAAAAATGAAGAAAAAACTTGGTTGCAAAAGTCCTATGACTATTGAAGAACAGAAATACCTCTACAACAAGTGAGATGCAATTATAAACAAAGGACAAGGACCCGAGGAATCCGCACAAAGGCCTACTACTAAGAGGTCTCGACAAGTTGGTGAAGGTACAAGCGGCGGTGGTACCAGGGATGATGCGTCGGAAGATGAACGCCAAGGAGGAAGAGGAGGTGGTCGTGGAACTAACAAGAAACGTCGTCGTTAAGCGCACATTTAAGTTTGCCAAGTTCTTTTTAGTGTTTTCTGAAGTATTAAGTACATTGTTATGGTGTTGCAAACACCTTGGCTTTTAGGTGAACTTTGTTTGTAATGGTGCTTGGATTGTGTTATGGACACCTTGAATTTCATGTTTTAATCAATAGCGTACCAGATAATTAGTTATTTATTACCTTGAATTTATTAAGTTTGGCTTATCCTATAATATGAGTTATGCGCCGAATCTTAAATGGGCTTAATTGTTCGGCTAGTCCTGTAATGTTAGTTACATGCCGAATCCTGTGTCCTTCAGGTTCGGCTTATTCGATTGTATTAGTTTTGCGCTAGAATCCAGAACTTAAGTTATGCGCAGATTGTTATTTGGTCGAGTTCGCTTGCATTGAAATAATGTGATAAGCCAACTCCGATTTAAAAACTCGGATTTTTTATTTGGTCGGGTTCGAAACACCTTTGAAATAATGTGATAAGCCGAACTCGACAAAAAAAAACTCGGTTTATTTATTTGGTCGAGTTAAAACTTGCATTGAAATAATGTGATAAGCCGAACCTGACTGGAAAAACTCTGGATTTTTTATTTGGTCAGGTTCGGCTTGTAGTGAAATAATGTGATAAGCCGAACCTGACAGAAAAACTCTGGATTTTTTATTTGGTCAGGTTCGGCTTGTAGTGAAATAATATTACAAGCCGAACCTTCTCCTGTGTTGATGGTTCCAGTTTCCTGAAAACGACACATTCCATAACCAAAAAGTAAATCATTAAAGTATTTCGTTTTGAAGGGTACATGTAACTGCAATTCTAGTCAAAATATCATCCTCATCATATACCAAAATCATAAAACACAAAATACGTGGATAAATCCATGAAACATTTTTATGGAGATCCTAAACGAATCTCATCCTCTTCACTGACCTCGTTCTCATCATCTTCACTGACCTCTTGGTCATCATCTTCACTGACCTCTTGCTTATCATCTTCATCCTCATCACTCGAAAACATAATTACTTGTCCACTTGGAGGTTGCACATGCAAAGATTTCCAAAGATCCATTTCCGTCGCATAATTTGCACACCAATCCATCGCAAAATTATTTCCAAATCTAGGCCAAAAGGCTGCACTCATCAAGGGTGGTAATGGGAAACCTTGTCTAAGTTTGAGGCCGATAAAATGACAATTTTGAACAAATCCAAGAACAAGTCTTTTATCCTTTACACCATCATTGCAAGGTTTTGTTGGAGGCGCGTAAGTAAAGCTACTACCCGTCCATGCGAAACAATGTACGACGCAATCGAATGTCTCCGCTATTAAAAACCCAAAAATGGGCATTGCCATCCAATGTTCTTCGGTAATGACAATATCCCCATGCAAACGACGTTCGAATGCAACGTACTCCGCTGCCACCCATGCATCTTTTCTTGGACCTGTTCTCATCATTGTCTTATAGAATTCTTTGTTTTTATGTAGGGTTTGTAACAATCGTTGCCGAATATAGTTCACTTCATTTTCAGGGGGCACCGGAATATTGCCATCCATAAAAGGACCAAGTTGTTCCGCCGTGACGTAATAACCACAATTTCCATCACCTTGCACGTCGTCCATTGCTATAATATGCTCATGAATTATTGGCGATAGATCTTTCAAGTAGTTATCGTATATAAAATTGATAGGCCTCAAATACTTACCGGACTTATCTCTTTTGGGTCCTCTCATCCTACCAATTTCATGTACGGTCATTTTCTCCTTTATCTTAGTTTGTGAAGGATACATCTTAGCCTTCCCCTTGACATCCTCTTTGATATCCTTTGCTTGTGACGGACAATCATTATCATTCACCTCTTTGTTACTTGTTTCCGCTTTTTGAATACTCGGACGACCTCGTTTTTTTGGAACTTTGACTTCTTCCTCCTTCATCAACTTCTCAATTTCCTTCTTTGCCTTTTCATACATTGCATCATGGTATTCAACGCCGGATGGATCCCTTTTATTAGCCAATAGTTCCTTGTTAGCTTGTCTAGTTTGAAAATTATTCATTTTCTTACTCTTCCTACCTTTCGGTTCACTCTTCTCCGGTTCCAAAATATTTTCTTAGGTGAAAGGATACATGACCAGCATCATGTTGTCCCATAGGAATTTCTTTTGAGGTCGGGACATATTCCTATACATCTCCTCCAACTTTTTCCCATTTGTCGTGTCCCATATCTCTAAATCATCCTCGTCGTCTTCGGTTGGGAGAGGATCGAAGATTAATTGTTTCCAAAAATGATCAATATCCTCAAATGGTATGACCCCATCCTTGTACTGAAGTAGGTCGTGGCGTCATGGAAGTCCCATATATGTCTTCATTTTACAAACACACTCTTCCTCCAAGTTGGCGCCTAATTTCTTAATCAAATCCACTTCTTTCATCAACAAGTCAATGCATAGATGGGAGACTCTATAAGTTAATTGACCAAGCCAATTACTACCATAATGCTTGTGTCTAAACATAAGGTCATGCTCGAACGCGGCTTTAATTCTCACAACATCACTTTTGAAATATTCATCAATTGCATCAAAAACCGTGACAAAAGTGTCAACACATCCAAAAAGGTTCTTCTTCAACCGATAATGAGCTGACTCTACCATACTTGTGGCTTGGTTGTCAAAGTGTTTGTGCCGATTTGTGAAACAACTCACGAACCTTTCTTTATTAGGTTCCAACACATCTTTGACCAAGTAAGTAATGACATCGGGGTAGGCGGTCTTCCAATGGTTAATAAGCATTTGAAAATTTTCTTCATAGACATCCTCGGTGATTGACCATATCAAAGCTTCCCATTCGCGATGGAAAGAAGCCCACGACATCTCATTATGTTCATATGCTTTCAAGAATTCATTTTTTTCTTTACTCGTGTCTCCAACGGTAGTTTAGCAATATTCTCTAATTCTTTCAACTTAAGTGGTTGAATTATCGGTTGGCATTTTTTCCTCACATTGCACCATATGTGAAACGTACATAGAAAATTGAATGCATTCGGAAATACTTTCTTAATAGCATACATCAACGATGAATCTTGATCGGAAACGAACACTTTAGGAAGAGCACCTTCCCGGAAAATTAACTTCAATTGTTCTAACCCCCCAAACATAACTCTCTTTCTTCTCGTTTTTCATGAAGCAAAAGCCACGGTGAACGGTGCCTTTGTCGAAGTATGCCCCACAATGTTCATCAACGGCATCTCATATTTATTAGTCTTGTACGTGCAATCCAATATAATAACTTGTGGGAAGCATAGAGCCAATTGGGCGCATTCCGGGTGGGCAATGAAAAGGTGTGTGACTTGACCGAAGTCATCCAACTTCTTTTGGCAAGCGTATTTATTCTTCACCCCTAACCACATTACTTGTTGCATCACCATCCTACCTTGAAAATTGAGTCTTCTAATCTTTTGTCTTGCATTGTAGATAGTTTGCATAGTCGACTTGTTATTCTTGTTGTCCGCCTTCAATTTGCTAAGAATCCTAGAAGGTGGCAAACGTGCTCGTGTCATTTTATCCACTTCTAGCATCTCGTCGGGTTTGAGTCGCGCTACTTTCGCATGTCCATGAAGGTCTTTGGGACGTGGGTGGTTATGACGACAATCCATATCTTTATTCATTATCCAATATTGATCTTCTTTCTTCATGGTTTTATTCTTGAGGTTGAAAACGATCTTGAAAGGGCAATTTCTTTTCTTCGTCTTCGTCCTATTCTTTCTCCCGGTCTTCCCAACATATACAGTACCCTTTTTAACCTTGCTAGCGCCGGTTCCACTACGCTCACAAATCATTTCAAACCGATCCCATCGGCCTTGCTGTCCTTTAACTAGTACACAATTTACCTTCATCGCATGTTCCTCAAGCCAATCAAGAACTTCGGGTTTATTTTTCCATGTCTACGTTCATTCCAAAACAAATAATTTGTAAGAAAAACTTTGGAATATTCCGACAACATTAATATAAACAAAAAGTTCTTACATACCAAATCATTTTGGAAGTGATCCTTGGTATCCTCGTGAATCATATCTATTGGATCAGGTTGATTTTCCATGGGTCCAAGCACGATCTACAAGAGAATATCACAAGGTTAATTATCCGAAAAGGAATATAATATAAATGTTTGGCTTATACGATATTCTCAATATGTGCCGAACCACACACAATATTTTAACCCAAAAAGTAACAAATTCATGTTCGGCTCATACGATAATGATATCTTGTGCCGAACCTTTAACATTTAGAGGTTTCGGCTTATACACTATTATCAATATATGCCGAACCAATAATAATATTTTACCCAAAAATTAACAAATTCATATTCGGCTCTTAATATTTGTAATATATTAGCCGAACCATTAATTTTCTTATTCCGAGCAATGCAGGATGTTGTTCGGCTTACTATGAAACTTTCATATAAGCCGAACTAGTGTCTAGCAAAAGGGTGGGAATTGAAAATTATAGGTTCGGCGCATGCTGTAAACAGATTCAGTGAGCCGAACCGTTCATGATTTGGTTGATTCGGCTCATAGATGTGCGCCGAATCTGGACCTGGTTCGCCGAACCATGAAGCAAAAATCCAAACTTTTGATAATTTCTAGCTATAGAAGTGAGATTGAGCATAAGATAGAAGTGTACCTGTGTATTAGAAGCATTGGGTTCCTCATATATGTGCTCATCATCTGAATTTGGCTCATCAAAATCATCATCTTGAGTTTGTGTTTGAGCTTGAGTTTGAGCTTGAGTTTGAGTTTGTGTAAAATCATTCTCATAATCTAAGAAATCAGCCATTTGGGAATCATTGTTATAGTTGATATGTATTTTCCTAGGTTTTTTATATGAATTATGACCCTCCTCATCCTCCATTGAATCAAGAATTAAAATTTTCTCACTTTCTCTCCTTCTTAACCAAAACTTTGATTTTTTTTTTCCCCAATTTTTTCATCTAAACAACCTTTATAATTCTGAAAATTATCTTAATCACTAAACAAAATAATTAATCACTAATCCAGATTACTAGCACTAATACGTAAAGGGTAGATTTGCCATAAAAAAATTGGGTTAAGGGGATACCTGATTTTGCTATTTCACAACCCTTTTTGTCTTTATTGAGTATGCCTAGAAAGATTTTGGTATGCCCAAAATCATAATCATAAAAAATTATTGGGACAGGTCCAGCTAGCCGATTCTGCTCAGGAATGTTGAGCCCAGCTGTGCTTTCACTACTTTGTCACTCTTCCTATTTTCTACTATCAAATTGACCAAACCCGTGGACAATAACACATCAGAACATGTAAATATCAAACAGCAAGTACGCATCCTTAGAATGTTAAATCAAGGAAAAAAATAAATGAATAGAGAGGTAGAGATTTTGGTATGAGATCTGTAGATTAATTGTCTAGTTGGGCCTTGGAAGTGGCCAGTTGGTTCCAGGGTGAGCATTTTACCCGTAATCCGTGGATTTAACCGGGACCAACCGTATTTTTGCGGTTGGATGTTCGGACCGTTCGCTAATGGGTTGGATGCGGATGAGAATTTTGAAATCTAACGAATAACGGATTGGGCCCGGATGCAACCTTCAAAATCCGTTGGACATTCATATACGTTAGATTAAGCGCATTTATATAGTTTCTAGAAAAATACATAGATAGTTTTGGAATTTTTAGGGTGTTTGCTTGGAGTGTTGTCCATGCCACTTCTATATTTATATACATGTATAAAATGTGTAGGTTCTATAAGAAGTCATCTATATATGATTTATTTTTTCATTATAAATTTCAACTTACACAAATCCATTGGATTATCCGGACCCAATCCGTACATCCATTGGATATTGGATTGGATGCGGATGCCAAATTTGAGATCCGTAGTGAATTGGATTGGATGCGGATGAGGTAAAAACCAGTCCATACCGGCCCATGCTCACCCCTAGTGGGTTCCACCATCCCCTTCTTTCATCTGTTATTAAAAATGAACCTTAACTTGGTTCAGTCAAACAGTGAACTTGATTTATTTATACTGCCACTAGCTTGATTAGTAATAGGTATCAGGTTCCCCAATTCCCCAGCCTATGAACCGGTGGTGCAGAGCAGATGGATGCTTTACCTTTGGTTGAATTTACTTATCAGCCTATGCTAACCGGTGGTGCCCATTACTTGCTTTCATTCTCAAATTTAATTTAGAATCGCCAGTGATGGATGCGTTTACAGTGGACGCTTTGGTTGGATGTTCATTTCATTTTGTTCGAGACCTGGTTCGGTTGGGAAATTTTTTTGCAACGGCTTGGTATAACGGCAACAATTGATAATTCACGATCCATTTGCAAAAACCCAGTTCATTGGACGACAAAAGTCTTAAATGTAAAGCCCATTAAACTATACAAAACCGACTTTCATTCTCAAATTTTCAATTTAAAAAAGCGATTTATTTGTTGGGCCTCATCTCATGACAATCAGCAAGCTGGGAGGGGTGAGCATGGGCCGGTATGGACCGGTTTTTACCTCATCCGCATCCAATCCAATTAAATACGGATTTCAAATTTGGCATCCGCATCCAATCCATCGTCCAACGGATTTGCATCCAATGGATGCACGGATGAACGGATTGGGTACGGATAATCTAATGGATTTGTTTAGTTAAAAGTTATGATGAAAAAGTAAAACCAACATGGACTATTTCTTATAGAACCTATACATTCTATATATGTATCTAAATATAAAAGTGTCATCAACAACACTCCAAGCAAACACCTTAAGAATTCCTAAACTATCTATATCTTTCCTAAAAACTATATAAATATCCTTAATCTAACGGTTATGGATGTCCAACGGATTTTCAAGGTTGAATCCGGACCCAATCCGTCATCCGTTGGATTCCAAAAAATCAAATCCGCATCCAACCCATTAACGAACGGTTTGGGCAACCATCCGTAAAAATGCGGTTGGTCCCGGTTAAATCCGCGGATTACGGGCCAAATGCTCACCCCTAGCTGGGACCATCATTTTTCCAAAACAAGTTCAACATTTTTTTTTTCTTCCGGGTATACGATTTTAGAGGGACCCAAGTAAATGTGGTTTTCCACTAAACTATACGATTTTTGGTTTTAATGATAAATATGAGGAGAGATTATCCCACAAAATAAACCCAATGAAACCAAAAATGGGCCCTAAAAGCAGCCCCTACTAATTATGTGAGGGGAATGCCCATTTTTTTTGTTTCATTTGGGATTATTCTTCGGGGAATGCCTCAGTGTACATAGAATTACACCTTTTGAGCGGCTTATTTGGATATAGTTTTGTTCTTTACGTACGTTTTTTTAAAGAAACATAAAGATTTGTAATTACACAGAATACAACAGTTTTAATACTTCAACAAACGAACAAAACAAACTTCTTTACCGACTACCATGATCATAACTACCTGAATTCAGCTCCTCTTCTGATTTAATAACCATTTCATACCTATGTCTATGGATGAAAGGAATGAGAGCCCTAGGAGGCTCAGTAAACTGTTGCTGACATTCATTTATTCTAGCATATTTAGCCATGACATCAGCTAGCCAGTCACAGACTCTTGGACTAAACATGACTTTAACTTCATTTAGACTCTTAATTAAACTTAAACACTCGAACTGAAGATACTTATCCTCCCACCTAACAGACTCCAACTGAATCTTGGTCAAAGCCTCCATTATAGTTATATTGTCTCCCTCCAGGACTACCTTATCGATATTCCTATCCTTTACCCATTGAGCAATCATAAGCAGAGCTAAAGATTCAGCTTGATCAACATCCCTTGCTCTCAATGTTCAAGCCATGGCTTCCAGAAACTCTCCCGAGTGATTTCGAACTACAAGAAACACCAGCTTTATTAGTATTAGGCATAATGGAAACATCAAGATTAATATTTAACCAATTAAATGGAGGAGGATGCCAATAGTTTCTAATACAAGTGCTAGAAACTGAATTATACTTGGATGCATGGCTAGGATGTGAATGAATGCAAATTCTATCATCATGTAAATTCTGTGGATGGATGCAAATCTTATAGTCATGACAAAACTTATATATTTGTTGTACAATAGTCCTAGGTGACTGAAAATTCCCATTAAAAATTTGCAAACATCGATTCTTCCTAGTATGCCACATCGTTATAACAGTCAAATTAAGCATCTCCCCTCTGCCACTTGAGACTAGGTTATGCCTATTAGTACAAGACATAATCCAATCTTGCAGGGTACTAAATTTGCAAGCTTCTTGAAGAATTGTATTAAACACCTCACACCATATATCTCGAGCAAATGGGAAGTAAAACATCATATATTCTTTTGTTTCAAGACTATGATCACACATCACACACTGAGGATTCTCTAGTCTAGCTATACGCTGAAACCTAGCAGCAACCGGTAATATATATTTAAAAAGTTTCCATATAAACATTTGACACTTATATGGAACTTCAAGATGCCAAATCATAAGCCACATCTTCTATTGTTGCTCAGAAACAACTCGTTCCACAGTATAATAGCCCGATACATTGAATTGACTGTAAACTGTCCATTTTTTTTTGTCAAAGACTATCTCATTCCGTCCTCAGCTGGTTGTTAATTAAGGTATCATGATATCCGCAATCTTAGAAATCTGCTCACTAGAAAAAATGTGTTGTAACTTATATGTTCTCCATACTCGATTCTCATGATCAATGGAGTATGAAACTTTAAGATTAGGCTTCTGGATATTAAGGACAAGGAACTCAAAATTTTGAGTATTCACTTCACCAAACCAATTGCTCTAATAAATATTAATGTTAGATTCATCCTCAATTTCCCAAACATGAAAGCATTTAATCCATTTCAAGCCTCTTTTGGATCCCATTCCAAATCCATGTGCCCTTCTTCTTAATCTCTGCAAATGAAGTGTCAACATTCCTGAAGTACCAAGCTTGCAGAAGTTGGACCCATTGTGGATAATATCCGCACACTAAAAAAAAAAACTATGAATAATAGTTGTACTCTAAAAAGTTCTGTGGATAAAATCCGCAAACTAAAAAGTAAGATAAAAAATTTAAAAATCTTTGAAGGAGTAAAAAATTCTAGAAAAACGAATATTTGATATTTGTGTTTACGCTCGTTGCATAAGTCTTTCAAAATCCTTTCTAAATATATAAAATTTGTCAAATTTCCTACGTACGATTTGTGAGATATGTTATATTTAAGTTGGTTTGATAATTGTACCCTTAAAGAATAGAGTTTATGTCAAGTTTTATTATATTTTTACACATAAGGTTATTCTTGCCATTAATATATTTTATTTAATGACATCATCAAATATCTTTATTCGTGCGACCCTCTTTTTATTTACGGGTCATTTCAATAAAGTGGTTTAAAGAGTTTTTAAATGGATTTTAAATCCAAGGTCATTAGAGTAAGAGAGAGAGTAAAGAGATGGCCAAACGCTTAATTCCCATATTGATATATTTATAGATAGCCAATAAGATTTGATTAGATTTTGGAAGGGCAATCCGGATGTACAATTAGTGGTGAATCTAGCTAATAACAAGGGTGTGCACTTGTATGACATGGCCCAACAGTTAAGCGCAACAGTTGCGCATTACCGAGAATGTAGCTTGGCGGATGGAGCTGCACATGCCGACGATGTAGCGCCAACATGGCTGAGACAAGAAAGGCTACTTAGCAAATACAATACGACGCGATAGTGTTGCATATCCTTATTCAGAGTTAGCCCAGCTCAAGAGAAGAGTAAAGGATGAAATGCAAAGTCATGAGATGACTTTGGCATCGTTCCAAGCACTGGCCAAGGCTTGTACAACATGTATGCAACAATGGCGTTGCCAAATGCGTCATTGGTGATAATTGCTCACCAAAAGAGATGCAAGTGATGCATATGAACCATGAAGTTGAATTAAGCAAGTCAAGACTCAGTTGGCATGATATTTGGATGTTGGCATCCAAATGAGCTAAGTGCGTAGCGGGTTAAATGAATTGCAATCATTGACGGATACTTGGCATAAGTGCAAGTTGAATGAAGCGCAACCATTGTCGGATACTTGGCGTAGGCCAACAGTGAGTAAAGAACAATCATTGTTGAAAATTGGTAGGGCCAAAGTTCAGTAACGCATAATGATTGTCGGACTTGAGTTCAAGCTGTCAGTTGCGAGTGTGTGTGCATCACACGCATGCCAAAGAGAAAGAGCAAGTTAGAGAAGGTTATAAAGTAGCTTTATAACCGAGTTTGGCATAGCCTAACCATCTGGGAAAAGTGTGGCGCCATTGTACAAGCCAGCACTAAAGTTAGCAGTTAAAAAGTAAACTATGGAGTTTAGGGAACTGCCCATGGACAGACGGTTGTTCATGGGGTGTGCAAGAGAGTTGCACACGGATTGGCCCTGGTTCTTGGAATTATAAATATCTAGAGAACCCTTACAAATGAAGTTGTTCAATAGTTCAAGTGTTGAGGAACCACATTGCAGTAGAGAGTGAATTCTGTGAGGCTTAGTGATTAAGCTTGTAAAGTCCATTGGTTGGACGAGTTTTGTATCTTCCCCTTAAGCTAATAAAAGTGAGTTTGTTGGCTTATGCATTTGGATTTAGTATCTTTTTGATTCGATAATACTCCCCAATTTCTGTGAAGCGCAAACATGGTAGGAACCTCTTTATAGTATGGGATACATTGCTGGTAGAGAAAATCTAATGTTAAGTCTTCCATTGCATAACTCAGTGAAGTTGGCTATTTGCATTGGTGCAAACTTATAAGGCTGAAATAAGAGTGGGTGATAAGAGATCACTGAACCATTGTATTGTCGGGTTATACCTTCGCGAAAAATTGCTTGGAGCGTTTGGAGGTGTGACAATTCGGGTATCAGAGCACAGATTCCTTTGTTTTAGCTTTGTTTTGGAAGATTTTGTCTATTTTGCTCGAGTTTAGTTGCTAAAATTGATAGAGATAATGGCTGGTAATAAGAGTATGTTGGATGCCTTAACTGATAGGGTGGCATACTTGGAAGACAAGATTGGCGATGAGGTGCGCCATCTTAACAATGCCAATTATAATGCAACGGTGTTGGCTCGCATTCAGGCTCTTGATGAGCACGTTGCTGATATGTTGGAGTCAAACCAAGAAGCATGCTGATTTGGAAGGCCAAATTACTGTTGTAGAGACCATGTTCACAGGAGCCTTGAAAGAGCTAACTGATGAGTTAAGCGTCTTAAGGAGAATGGTGAGTAAGATTGGTTCGATCAAGCTATTGCGGGTGGTAGTGGCAGTGATTTTACGAAGATTAAAGTCCCAGAACCTAAGGCGTTTTCTGGCGCAAGAGATGCAAAGGCATTGGAGAATTTCATGTGGTACATGGACCAATACTTCAAGGCCGCAAGAACCCCGGAAGAACAAAAGGTTACTCTCGTTAGCATGTACCTGGAGGGTGGTGCGAAATTATGGTAGAGAACTAGAACTGATGATGACCTTACTGTTGGTCGTCCAAGCATCGTGACATGGGATGTCATGAAAGAAGAATTGAAAGGTAAATTCTTACCAAGCAGTGTTGCTTGGCTAGCCAGAGGGAACTTGCGTAAGCTAAGGCATACTGGCACACCATGGGAATACGTGAAAGAGTTTTCGTCTCTGATGCTAGATATTCACAACATGTCTGAGGAAGATAAGTTGTTTAATTTTACATCTGGTTTGCAAGCATGGGCTCAGGCCGAAGTAAGAAGGCAGGGTGTCAAAAACCTACCTTCGAACATTGCAATCATGGACAACCTTGCTGATTTTAGGTCAGTTAATACCTCAACTGATGCTAATAGTAAGGGCAATGGTAAGAAGAACCATAAGTGTAAGGACAAGGAGAATAAGAAAAGTTCTGAGGCCAAGGAGAATAAGAAAAGTTCTGAGGCCAAGGAGAAAAGCTATCAAAGGGATGATAGTTTGTGGTAATTGAATATATATCCCTACTTTTGATGGGTTTTATAAATATCCTTATCACACAATAAATATATCCCTCTCCTTGTAAAAGCCCATCAGGGGCCCAAGAAAAAATTTGGGACTTCCAAATATACCCCCATTATATATTCAATTACAAAATCATATTTCAGTTATAAACGGGAATAAAAACTGAAAGAGAGAGAGAGAGAGAGTTTCAGCTGCAGACGGGAGATGAAATCATGAAAAAAATTTGAATTTTTTTCTGTGAATCGACGAGATCTGCAAACAGATATTGAAATTCTGCTTCTCCTCCTTCTTATTCTTCATCTTAATCAACAGAATCAGAGTTTTTCAGTCTTTTTTTCAATTATTTTTAATCAACAGAAACCACTACATCTGTTTTCCTGAAACAAATTGTTAATGTTGATGTTTATTTGAAGATTCATAAAGTTGTTCTTGATGATTACATGTTCATTTCGTAGATTTATATGTCCTTACTTTTGATTTCAGTGTTTTGTTTTTTGTTGATGTTGCAGAGATCGTGATTTATGTGGGAAGATTGATTTCGTGATTATTCTATTAAATTGATTGGTTGATATTGATATAGTTTGATCTCGAGATCCTTATTCATCTCTTAAACAGGTACGTTTTAATTTTGATTTGTTATTTATTTTATTTTTCTTAGATCTGCTCATCAACTTTGGTTTTATGTTTATGCTGAAATGTTGAAGAATCTTGTTTGTGATGAAATTTAGACACTACTGATTATGTTTTTGATGAAATGTAGGTATTATTTTGGATCAACCTTGATTGTTGATACAAAAACTGGGATGATTTTTAGTTTATTTGTGTCAACTGTTTTTGTTGATCCAAAATTCTGAACTCAAAATGTTTTTATTTTGTGTTTTTATTTCTTTGGTAGATTGCAGGTAATCATTATGCATTCATTTTGTTGATAATGTAGCTTTTATTTTAGGTTTATCACATTCTACATTGAATTTAACTTTCACGAGGGGGCGTAGCCCCCCGAGTGAGGTGCGACGTAATACTATATGTAGCTTAAGGTAATTTAGACTGCTTTCGTTTTGGTTTGCATTGAAATTCATGCTTTAACTACCTCTTATTGGATCAAATGTGATATTTTACACGGATTTATTGGATTAACTGTGATTGTTTACACGTATTTATTGGATCAACTGTGGTTGTTTACACATATTTATTGGATCAACTGTGATTGTTGATCCAAAACTATGATTGCTTACACATATTTATTGGATCAACTGTGATTTTTTACACATATTTATTGGATCAACTGTGATTGTTGATCCAATTTTCTGAACACCACTATATGTTATGGTTGTTGCAGGCCAAAGATGGTTGTTGCAGTGTTCAAATTTTGCTATCAGAACGTTTCGCATCCTGTTTCAGGATCAACTTACTGTCAAGGAGATGATAAGTGTGGTGAAACAAAAGTGGCCTTATGTTCCTGAAGACCTCATACTTTTTGGTTACACTGTGGATGGGATTTCAAATGTCATCAATCACGATTTGGATTTGAGGTTTTTCATTCACTACTGCAGCTCACAAGGGATTGTCTTGTTGAATTTGTAATCCAGTTAAGGACTTGTGTTGATTCTATTTCTTTATCATCTTTTTCTGATTCTTCCCCTGCTTCTTCGTCATCATCAAGTTGTATTTCAAACGATGAGGTAGTTATTGTGGAAGACGTCACTGATGATGCGTGTTTGATCAAAAAGGTCACGAAGAAGTATGACGCTTGGGTCAACATCTTAAATGGAGTAGAGCAGTTGTTTGAAGGTGGTATTGCTGAAGTTAAGGACTCTGTTACAGAGTATGAAATATGTAGTGGTCGCAAATACAAAATAGTTAGGAGTAACCTTGAACGATACACTGTGGAGTGCAAGTTCAAAGAGAAGGAAAATTGTCGCTGGAGGTTTCACGCCTCTCTCCTCGCCAAATCAAATGGTGTATTTCAATGAAAGATATATATTGCAGATCATTCATGTAGTTTTGCTTGTTCAGATCCATCAAAAGTTAGGATGATAAAATCGCTTATGAAGAATATATTGTCAAATGATTTTCGAGCATCGGAGAAGAAGAAGACTGCTTCTGACGTTATAGATTTACTCCGAATGGAATATGGAGTTGACCTCACATATAGTCAGGCATACCACGATTTACAATTCACCAAGCAACTTCTTTGGGGTGATGACGTCAAGTCTTATTTAAAATTTGTTTGGTATAAATATGCCATTGAACAGTACAATCCTGGAAGTGTTGTCAATTTTGAGTATGATAGTGTGACACGTCGGTTCAAAAGGTTTTTCGTTGCTTTTGAAGCTTCCATAACTGGTTTCAACAATTACTGCCGTCCGATGCTATTTATCGATTGTACCTTTCTCACTGGGAAGTTCAAATGTGGTTTTATGGTTGCTTGCGGCAAAACTGGTAACCAAGGTATGACTTTTATCCTTTTACACTTTTTTCATTTTGTATCCATGTATGTTTAAACTTTTTACTGTTGATCCATCATTATGCATTCATTTTGTTGATAAATGTAGCTTTTATTTTAGGTTTCTCACATTCTACATTGAATTTAACTGAGGTGCGACGTAATACTATATGTAGCTTAGGGTAGTTTAGACTGCTTTCATTTTGGTTTGCATTGAAATTCATGCTTTAACTACCTCTTATTGGTGATATTTTACACATATTTATTGGATCAACTGTGATTGTTTACACATATGTATTGGATCAATTGTGACTGTTGATCCAAAACTATGATTGCTTACACAGATTTATTGGATCAACTGTGATTGTTGATCCAAAAACTTTAGGATCAGAATATCGCAACACCAACACCTCTACGAAATCTATAAACAACACATAGCGAAGGCGTCGCAGACGAGTAATATAAATGACGCAATGGATGACGACATCCAAAATACGAGAAAGATGTGAAAACCTAGCGAGATCTAGGAGTGTTGCGAGATTACATATTTGTACACTTGCGATATTTCGCAAGTCATTCTCGAAAATAAAGGACAACTTAGCTGTCATCCATTATGTAATACCACTATATAAAGAGCCGAACATGCCTATTGATGGGGATCTTTTTCCGAGTGTTGGGCAAGTCATTAAGAGAGAGAAAGTTTAGAGTGATTGTAATTCTTTAGCTCATTTTCCTTTCATCTTGTAAACATTCAAAGAGATTAATCAATAAGAAATTATAATTGTTCATCTTAAAAATGGTTTGCTTGTGTGGATTCTTGTGAGGGGTGTAGTGTAGGATTTCCTGCAACTACATAATGGCGCTAGAAACAAGGATGAGTGAAGATTGATATTGTGATTTGGAAGAATTCGAAATAACAGGTAAATAATTTCATATAATTTTCAACAATTCATTAAGATTAAAGAATGACAAGAAGAAGAAATACATCAGAACAACCAACGACTATTAGAAGGAGTAGGAGGCTTGCATGAGAAGAATCTTCAAGAGCAAACACAAGAAATAATGGAGAAAATCGGGTTCAATCGCCAATTTAGCATACACCAATACAAGATAGAACTGAGGATTATGAAAGAGTGGGCGTACACACTTGGCGATCGGATTCTGATGAAATAGGGGAAGAGCAGCAATTTGGAGATGATGGACAGGAGGAAAGAGATCGAGAAATGATTGGAGGAATAATTCATGGAAACGAAGAGATTACAGCGTTAGAGGCATTGAGACAAACAATACACGAAGAAAGGCGGTTAAAAACAGAAGAACGTGCAAATCTCACAAGGAAAAATCATGAGCTAAGGATGGAAAACATGAGGTTACAGAACAGAAGGTCAAGGAGCTCTACAAGGTCAAGATCAGTAAGGGAAGAAGTAAGACGAGATATGCCTGTAGAAAATGCTAATGGAGAGATTCGAGAAGAAACACAAAATTTAGGTGAGGAACGCCACGAAAGAAGAGAAGTAAGGGAAGATGGGCAAAATGATGGAAATCAGAGAGACGGACACCACCAGAGGCGAGATAATCAAGAGGATGGAGAAAATCAAGAAGAAGGAAGGAGAATATTACATGGGAGAGAAGTACAAAGAAATCAACGAGCAATTCAAGATGAAATTGAGAGACATTATACTGAACAAGCACATCTAGCTCGCGAGAGGGAAAGGCTAAGGGCATAAATGGAAGAACAAGAACTACAAGAGGCAGTTCGCCAAAACAATCATGAAAATCGAGAAAGGAGGCGTGAGCGTAATCGCAATAATGTTAATATCAATGAAGAATACGATAGAGCATTAACGAGAACTGAAAGACGGCAAAGAGGAGAAAATGAGAGATATAATGGTGTGCGAATTCATGAAAGAAATGAAAGAGAAGATCGCAGAGAAAGACGGGAAGAAAATGATGACCAAGAGAATCAAAACGGATATGAACGCAAAAGAAGAGAGGCGGAGTTAAAAAGACCAGTGGAAGATAATTCTAGTATAAATGAACAAATTTTGAAAGAGCTAGCAGAAATGAGAGGAATGTTAAATAATAAGAAAGAAGGCGGCAGGAGACAATTAGATGAAGCTATAGAAGAAGCTGCGAAAACCCCATTCACATGGGAAATACAATTAGAAAGAATACCTCCAAAATGCAATTTGCCTACATTAACCAGCATTTTTGATGGATCAACTTGTGCAATACAACACATCAAAGCTTATCTGAGATGTATACAATGGGAAAATCATGACGCTATATTGTGCAAATACTTCGCATCAAGTTTAACAGGAGAAGCTTTGAAATGGTTTGAAGGCCTGCCAAAAAATACTATAGCATCTTTCAATCATTTACAGGCTATATTTTTAGGGGCGTACATAAGTAACAATTTCTCGCGACCTGGCATTGAAGATGTATTTGGATTAAAGCAAAGGGTTGGAGAAAGTTTGAAATATTTGACCATGAGGTGGAAGACGATGTGTAGCGATATGGCGGGTCGTGTTGATGAGAGATACCTCATTTTATCATTCATTAATGCTATGTTCGCAACCAATCTGTTATACATTCAAATTTTCAGAATTAAGAACACGATCACAATGACTGAGCTGCGAGAATTACAGAAGGAATATATTGCTCTCGAGGAAAGACAAAATGAGATGGAATCATACCCAGTTGCGAACACAAGTTCGAATGCAGCGAATGAAATCTTGTTACCTAAGTTGATAAATACAGTGGAGAGCACTTCGCAAGGACAACCAGACTTGGTCATGGGTGATAATCAACAGAGGCTAGTGGCTATGGGGATTCGTGACCAAGAAGAATACGAGAGAGAAAGAAATTTCCATAACCGCGGTGGAAATAAAAAAATTCAAAGACTTGATCATCCGCAAGAAAATTATGGAGGTCAAAGACAAAATTATCATAGGGGACAAGGAAGCCGCAGGATAATATGGGAAGAAATTGAGATGCCACCTCTAAATGCTAGCGTGGAGAAAATATGGGAAGCTATAATCTTGATGGAAAATATACCAACAACATGGAACATGGGAAAGGAGCCACCTCCAAGCGAGATAAGCCATGAGTTTTGTTCTTATCACCATTTCCATGGACATACAACAAATGACTGCAAAAATATAAAGAGAATCATTCTCAGGATGATAGACCAGGGAAAATTAAATCATTTTCTAGTAAGGAAAGCACAACCTCAAACATTGCCGCCACCTCCTCCGGAAATTCAAAGGGAAAACACAACAAAAGAACGTGAAACATTTGTTATAGAAGTTGGGGCAAAAGCAAAAAATCTGTTTTGTAACTCTATTGTACATTCGTACAAGACGATTGAAGATTTCCACGATATTACTCTCAGCAGGGTTTTCGCAAGGGATGCCAATGATAAAGAAATAATGAACACCGCGAAGACATCGTAACTGGAAGAATGGCAGAACAGATCATTTCTTTTACCGCAGAAGAAATACCTGAGGCCGGAGAAATGCATGACAACCCACTTGTGGTAAGATTGGATATCAACCCAAAACCCAGCGAGGATGAAGATGATGAAGACGAGACTTCTTGGGCAATCAACAGAATTTTGATTGATACGGGGAGTTCCGTGAACATTCTTTTTTATCATACTTACAAAACCATGGGAGGGAAGGAGGCAGATTTGATACCTTCAACCTATAAAATTTATGGTTTTAATGGTACTGCAAATAAGCCTAAAAGAGAAGTTCACATGAGAATTCCACTGAAAGGATTGTCTTCTGAAATATTATTCTGTGTTCTTGATGTGGAATCACCATATAACGCATTAATTGGGCGACCTTGGTTACATGAGATTCTAGGCGTAGCATCGACTTTTCATCAAAGTATTAAGTTTCCTCATCCAACTGGTATTGGGATTATAAAAGGAGATTGGATAGAAGGGAAAAAGTGTTATGAAGTTGATATAGAATCCTGTGAAGAAAGAGCTGCAAAGAAGAAATATTGGAAACACAGCATCAGAGAAAAACAAAAAAGTGAAAGGTTGATGGTAGACACCGTAGAATGGAGAGAGGAAGAAATGCTGAGAAATCAATGTCTGTTGAAAAGAAGAAGTGGCGATAATATCGCAAGAGATGGAGAAATAATCGGAAAATTCAAAGAAAATGAGGCAGAAAGTAGCAAAAATAAGAGGTTTAAAGATTGAATGCGCTTACTGATCGAGGGAGAGTTAAAAAAAAAAAAAAATACAAATGGCAAATATGTTGCAAATGGCGAAAATGGAGTGGTGTAAGAGTTGATATGAAGAAGAAGAAAGTATATTTTACAAATGGAAAATATGTTGCGAAAGTACAAAAGAGCTCATGTATGCAGACGAATCATCAAAATAATCAGAAAGTGGCGAACTTATTATGGGTATACCCTAGTTCGCGAACACAATTTTGCAAGAGGCAAAAGAACCTTCGGGGCGTCATAGTAGGGGGTACCTATTACATATAACAAAGAATTAACAAAATAATCAGAATGGGACGAACCTTCATGGCGTACACCCTAGTTCGCGAATAAAATTTCGTAAGAGGAAAAGTACCTAAAGTGCGTCATGTAAGGGGGTATCTGTGACGTGGCTCAGGGAAAAGGTTACACCGCCCCTGGAACCTGAGTCATGGAGATTGGGGGTAATAACACCCATCCAGGAGAGATACCTTGGATTTCCAACTATATATATAAGGTTATACCCTGGTTGGACGACCGAGGGTCTCTTCTAAGGAGTCAACATTTGACCAAGGCGCCGAGGTACACGGTTGAGCCAAGAGTGCCTGGGGCATTTGAAGTGTCTCGGCCATTCTTGGCAAGTCTTGGCTTATGTTGCACTCGGCCCGAAGAAAACTCCACTTAGGGTGCAGTCTCGTAACCATAAGCCCTATAGGCAAAAGGGATAAGAGGCTGCGAAAACAACTGGTTGTTGTTAAGACCGGATGAGAGGAGCTAGCCTTGTATGGTAGAAGTACGCCTCCTTGAAGGGGCAACCATGGGGAAGATAAGGGCGGCACCCTCCATTAGTGAGCTGATAGTGTCAAAAAAGACGCAAATGTCATGAGACTTTATATTCGCAAGAATATTTAGGCTTGTCATATTTGTGCAACAATCCTGAAGAGTCAAAAATACAAAAGAGTAGCTAAGACGAGATCAATGGGTTCTTACATATGCCATGTGCAAAGAAAATGCTTAGCGTCCGGAAAAACCACTCCTATGGCATTAGTGCTTGGTCCTTATCTGTTACTATGATCCTCAGAGTTTGATCGCCACGGTATATCTCCTTCAAGGTATTTAACATCCAAGTAAAGCTCACATCATTCTCCTGATCCATAAACCCCCCATGCTACCGTGAAAGTTTGCTTGTCGGAGGTATGGCAAGGTATGTTTAACAACGGCATGTTGTACTTGTTGGTCTTGTACGTACAATCTATTAACAAAATTTGATAGAAGCATTGAGCCAACTTGATCATCTCCGGATGCGCCAAGAAAATACGAGTCACTTTGCCTTCCAATACCTGCTTCCTCATTGTGTATTCGTGTTGATCGGCTAACCACTGAGATTGTTCCATAGCCGCTCTACCATCCCATTCCCTCTTCCTAAAGGCTGCTCTTGCCGTGTAAATTTGCCTCAAAGTGGACAAGTTATCCTTATCATCCTCCTTAATATTCCTAAGGATGTCACTTGGTTTACACGCTTTCATCGACCTTACCGTTTCCGATTGATGTGGTTTCAACCCACAAACGACCGCGTGTCCAATAAGAGATTCCGGATCATCATGATTATGACAACCATTCATCACTTTCTCGATCTTGTATACCTTACCATTGGGTCTATTAACTATAATCTTAAACGGGAAACCATACTTCTTTGATTTAGTAATGTATTCCCTTGTCGTCTTCTTCTCGTACGGTCTGTCCTTTGCCCAATGACTTTCTTGCTTTCCATCTCTCTCACAAACAAGTTCCAAACGATCTCTTTTTGAACGACGACCTAAAACTAATGCGCATTTGATCTCTATCCCCTTGTCTATAAACCATTGCTTTGCATCGTTTCTTTCTTTATTTTCCAAATCGGTGAAATAGTGTGCAGAGGTATCAACACCCAGCAGAGATACATCTTTGGGCTGATCTTCGTCGAACGCCGCAACAATCTACAACATATATCGAAAGGTGTAGGACTTAGAATCGGTTTATGTGTCACAGTTGAGACAACAAATTCTAAGGAATCGGATTATATGACCAATTATAAAGACCGATTAAGGACTTTATGATTTCAGAGAAAAATTTCCATATTTCACAATCGGTTCACATTGCATGACATGTAATCCGATTTTGGTCATCTTTTTTTCTGTATCATTTCGTCTCCACAATCGTATTATATATATACGTCAATGAACTGATTGTAAACTTCGTGAATTTTAATGGAAAATCCTAGTTAAGGAATCGGCATATGGCATCACCAACATAAACCGATTTTAGTCACGTACCCATCGCCCCAAAAATTTACTACAATTGGATTATATGGTGATGAACAACAACAGATTATGATACCCAATTTGGGTATTTTTTCCAGAATCGGTTTATGTGGTGATATCGAATAAACCGATTCTGGAAAAAGATTTTGAAATTTTTTTCCTTTTTGGCGATCGAGCCGTCCAAATACATGTTTGTAGATCGTTACAACTCATACCTGTTTATTAGAAGCATCATCACCTTCTTCCTCCTGGCAATATTTTTCTTGTGCTTGAATAATATCCTCAAGCATTCTTTGGTTGACATCCTCTTCTTCTTTCAACAAATTATCTAATTCGGTAGGATTGAAATCAAGACTATCAGATGCACCCACTTCTTCATCACTACTAGAGTCTTCATCATCACTATAAAGTTTCATTTTTGCTAACAAAAATCACAAACACTAGTTTTTTTTTTCCCTCTCCTTCTTTCCCTTCAAACCTTAAAAGAGGAAATGAATTTCTACTCTAATCCTAACATTGTAATCAAACTCAAACACTAATTAATTTCACTAATACTAACTTAATTAATCATCACTAATGAATAAGGGCATATTAGCCATTAACATAAATAGGGGATAAGGGGTTTCTAGATTTTACTTCTTAACGACCCTTTTTGTTCTATAGTGGTAGGCCCAAATTAATCACAGTAGGCCTCAATTTAGCCAGGAAACTTAAGTTGAAAAATAATTTCTCTAATGGTGTATGCAAACATCCTCTAAAGACTCTGTAAATTCATCGGGACCCATATCACATCGATTAACTACCCAAATCTATTTTTAGCAATTAAAAATATTTTCTTAACAAAGATTTTTGTAATTTCTTCTTATTACCTTAATAAAAAAGATATGGCCGCAAGTAATTGACAATCTTAAAGGAAGATAATTTAGTCAATTACAGAAAGAAAAAAAAAAAACGAACTCTGGTTTATGAATGGTATAAGTGTACTATTTAAATATCCTTCATTTCTCCGATCTTGCAAATGCAATTGGAGCGAACAGAGAGGGTAAGCGTGTAAACGTCTATCTTTAGAAAGTTAAGATCTTCTCTTGATGCGTAAGGATCTTTGTATTAAAATTTCCATTAATATTTTTGTTACCTAATTAATGAAAAAGTGGTCTATCAATTTTATCTATATATAAAAGGAGTACAAGATTTCTAATAAAGAAACATTCATTCAGAAAGAATACACAATCATGGCTGTATCTTCTTCATGCACAACCTCTTTGACAAGTCTTTTGATTTTCTTGTTCGTCGTGACCGCATCAACTGCAGCAACAACAGGAGATGGCAAACAACACTTTGATGTGTCGACACTTTGTCCTTTGGTCAAAGACAAGGAATACTGCCAAAATGTAATGGAGAGTTATCCCGGTATCTATGAGTTTGATGCTTAAGAAGTCGGGTAGATTTTGATCTCTAATGAGGCAAAGTACGATGCTATGGATGCAAAGAACAGAATAGTGGATTTGTTTCCCAAGGCTGCTGGTGCTCAAAGAGTTCACCTCAAATTTTGTCAACAGTTGTATGATTCTTTTCTACAAAACGATTTAAAATCCTTATCTCAGTTACTGGTGAAAAAGGATTACACTGGATTACAAAGAGAAGCAGGTGTTTTTGCGAAATACGCATCTGATTGCGAAAAGTCTTTCGAACCAACACCATCTCCCTTGGCAGTGCCAAACAGCAATTTCTTTAATGATATGGATATGATATCTGCATTTTCATATCTTCTTATTCATCCTAGTGGATAATTTATTTTCTTTCAAGTTTAAATATTTGAAGGAAGATTTACTGGTCTGTTTGATTTTTCACATTAATCACGGATTTTGTAATTTTTTTTTTTCTTTTATGGAAGCATTTTGAATGAAAATCAAGTTCGATCTCTAATTGACATTTTTAAGTCTAAGAATTCGGTTGAGGCTTCTGCAAATGCAGAGAAGATCACGTATCAAGATAGCAATCTTAGACCAGTGTATAAGATTACATTGATGTCTTGTGAATCTTGACATCCATCTGCTTCATCTCTTAATTTTAACTTGGGCCTGGCATTTATGCAGTTGCAGTTGGACCTGTTAGAGACTTCAATTAGCTATTGCATGTTTCATTTCTCACCCATGATCAATTTCACTATCTTAAAAAGAATCCTAATTGAACTATTTATAAGTAATCAATGTACTAATTGCGTCGAAGCGAATACTGTTGGTGATAGATTTAGCTAAGTAAAGGTAAATTGCTTTTGTTACTAGAGCAAGGAATGCCAATTTACCTAATTGGTGGGACATGAAGGCACACAGAAGGAGGAGACATGGGATCCGGACCCGGAGATGAGTAACAAAATGAAAAATATATACTGTTTCCTTGTATATCTCCGGAACCACAATCTACAAACTCCTCTTTTTATTTCAATTACAGCATCTTTGTTTTAAATTACAACAAACAGGAAGAATTGAATAGAAATCCATCTATCATGGATGTCGTTTGGCAATGCTTGATGTGCGAGAGTGTGAGCCTCATCGTTAGCCCTCTCGTTGAGTGAAAGAGAATTGAATAGAGCTAAATATTTATCATCAATAGAGCTTGAGTTTATCCATGAAAGGAAAAGATATTTAACCAAAAAATGACAACTTAATATCAAATATTTTTCATCTCATGTGTTACTCTAAACAGGCCATAGATGTTGGAATTGAGCTTTTCTTTTTGAATTAAGTTGACTATATATGTGATTTCTTGGTGGGAATTAGACCCAAACATCCTAGTGCAACAGTCCGAGCTCCAGAGCTTGGCTTCGTCTCTTACTTAGATGTTGGATGTGAATTTATCATCACTTCCGCTATGATTCTACTTGAAATAGTTGTAAATTCGACATGTTTGCAACCCTGTCCTTGAAATAGTTGGGATACATATACGATGATAGGTATCTAAATCAGAGTTAAGAACGTAAGAAAATACCTTGAAGGTGTTAACCACGACATGTGATTACAGTTAGATAGCAAGTGTGGATGATAATACATCCCATATTCCGTTGCTAGCTACTTGAAAAATATATACAGTCAAATGTCGCAAAGCTAAATAATTAATCACTATTCCTGATTGTAAAACCTATAAACTCAGTTTGTCATGTTTTTTCTTTGACGAAAAAAATTCGTTGATTAACAAGGATCTTCAGGCTTGGATTTTGGCTCGGGAGCTATATAAGGAAACAATATTACTCCCTCCCTGCCGGCATGGTCGTAAATTTGCTACAATGCCGGGGTCCCAAAACGGCCGGAATTGTATGGGTTCATTAGCATGCCGGCCAAAATACCGCCGGCATTTTATTGTTTTGTTTCCCTCCCGACCTTACATGATTTTAAGCATCAGAAGAATGGTTTTTTTCAAGATATGGCCGGCAGGGTCTCTATTTTAGTACCCTTCCGGCTACACTAACGGCGGCTTGCTAGGAATCATATTACCTTGCCGGCCCTGGGTAACTACGATTTTTTGTTGAGGGTCGTGATCGACATTTCACAACCTTGCCGGCCCGGGTAACTACAATTTTTTGTTGACAGGTAGGCAATTTGTGATTCCACAACCTTGCCGTCCATGGGACAGCCGACAGGGTAGCTTTAAAAAAGCATGCCGGCAAATATATTGACACTTTATAAACAAACCATTCATTCATCCAACATTTTTTTTCCAAAATACGAAACATGTCCCATAAACCGTAAAAAAACATTTGTCCGCACCATTAACTTAAACATTTGTCCACCACAACATAAAGAAATGAACTAGGAAAGAATTCATTGGCCACGACCACGACCACGACCCCGTTTAGGAACACTACCTTCACCACCACGACCACCTGCTTGCTACCTTCACCACCACGACCACTTCTGCTACCTTCACCACCCCGGGAGCACTACGAGTCCTCTTTTTATCGACCTTTGTCTTGGCTTGTGCATCCTTAATAGCTTTTCTTAGCCTTTACTTGAGCACTGTTGCTTGAACAATAGATGGGCATCCTCATTGTCAACATTGCAAGCATAGTCAATGTGCTTGCTTTGCACGAGGTTCTCCTCTATCTTTTCGCGCAACATAACACCCTCACAAAGGTCTTCAACTGATCCTTCTATATTCAATTAAACAATAAACAATTAATAGAATGATTCGGTAATGCAATCAATCTTAAAATAGTAAGAGCAACTCTAAAATACTTACAAATATCTTAAGCAATGTTCTTTGGTCTTTCGATTCCATCTTCTTCTTACGAGTCGGTTCTTGTTAGTCATTGGCTTAATCACGGTAGGACGAGCCCAACCCAAGTACCACGCCATGTATTTCTCGGTAGCTTCATGGCCGGGGTGGTCACCTCGTCAAAAGACTCACATCGATGTTACGGCCCAATCTATTGTCCCAATGTTCTTGAGTTGCGCTGGATCGTAAGAGGCGTTAATAGTTTTTTGGGAGGTGGTGCGGTTATCCCGGTTCACGGTAAAGAACGGTTCTTCATCGAAATGAGGTTCTTCTTGGACGTAACCCAATTGTCGCATTACCCGATGTGGATCGTACATTGAAAATCCTTGAAACACGGTCATCAAGGGTCCATAGTATAATGCAACAACTTCATTTCTCCTTGGGATTAAACCTTGATTTCTATCCTCCGTCACGGATCAAATATCACCTCTTCCGCGATCAAATTGTCGATGGCGGCTCGGAGTTTCATAAGATTTTGCGGCATTTCCTTATCCACAGTACCCTTAAAACCTGTACCTTTGAGCTCTTGGCAAGTGAGCAGAACACCGTTATCCACTTTGACGTAGAGTTGTCTTTGAACAAAGAAGGAAAGCGTTCATATATCCAAACCTATGCAAAAAGAAAAAAAGTTTAGTAAGAACCCTTATCTTACGAGATTTGCAAATATAAATGTTTTAAACAATAAAATTACAGGAAGAGACATGTGTTTCAATTAACTTGCTTAGTGAGTGCCCTAGAAGATTTTGTCAACTCATTGTTCAAGAAGGCAACCACCGAAGTACCCCAAGAATACCCACGCATCTCATGTAAGGGATCCAATAGTTGCAAGTAACTTGGCCTCGACTTGGTTTAGGAGCGTCGGGGAAGATACATCCGCCCGGGTGTATAGCAAATAAGCGGCCGCGGTAGCATTGATTCGCACCGGGTGCACCATTCCTTCACTATCAAGGATTTCCTGAGTCTTCCATAGTTTGTCCCTCAACTTCTTCACATTAAACTTCTTAATTAGTCGACCATCCTTCTTGTCAAGAACATCATCTGTCTTAACCTGACTCCAACCAAACAATTTCTTGCTCGATTAAATAAATCTTCTCGAAAGAAATGGCATTATCGAATCCCTCGGTGACTGCTTTTCCATCAACCTCGAGGCCTAGAATTTGTTGAGCATCATCGGGAGTTATCGCCATCTCCCCCGAATGGGAATAACATAGTATCGGTCTCTCATTGAACAGCTCACAGAATGCGAGAGATGGTAACTTTATCATGATTAATATTCGAACTCTCCACGCATGACAACAACCCGGAGTTCCTCACAATCACTTTCACCTCCTCACATTCCAAGCCAAGATTCCAAGTATGCGTCACTGAACACGAAGCTTGGCGCCTCATGAGACGGATGGCATGCTTGTGATCCTAAATACCAAAAAAAGTCAAGATTAATACAAACACTTGATGCAAATTTAATTAAGATAGTTACACACTTGAATAAATAACAAAGACGGATTAAGATTACTTACGATAGTATTATGGACCGTACATGCCCATGAGTCTTTGTATCCAAAAAGAACATCTCCACCATCTGCTTGGGGTCCCTTTTGGAGGCTCACCTTCTTTCAGTGCAACCATCAAGTGTTTGGAAGGCATGTGAGAATCAGCAGGTTTAGTGATCACCCTCTTCTTTGTTCCGGTTGAAGTTGAAGCCGAAGCTTGGTGGCTTGAACAATAGCTAGAGTTTGTTCTCCTTCTCCATCTCCATCTCCATCTCCTTCTTCTTCTTCTTGTTCCTCTTCCTCTTCAAAAATTTCATCTTGATGATATTCTTCTTACCTTTATCTCCATTACCATCATCATCATCACCATCATCATTACCTCCTCCAGCCTCAAGCATGTCTTGATCACCATCATCATCATCATCGTTGTTACCTCCTCCGGCAGCCGGATTGGTTTCATCAACATCATCATCATCACCTCTTCTACCAGATGGAATTGATTGGTCTTCATCCTGGAGTCTCGTCGAATCATTGGGTTGAGATAGTGGTTCTAAGACCTTTGTCGTTAGGGCACAACATACACCCTCGATGTTTTGAAGACAAGAGTTTATCACCAACACGAGGAGGGTTTGAAGGAGGACTAACGGTTCTTTAAGGCGCTTTCTTCTTTGCCATTCGCAATCGAACAAGAACAATTCATAAAAAAAACATTACGAGAAAGTTAGATATATACAACATATCGGTGGAACAATGGCCAGTAAGTCGACCAAAAGATGAGTGCTTAGAGCTAAAAACGCCGGCATTGTATCATCAAAATATCCTTCGGCATTAAAAAAACAAAAAAATTTCACTATACAATTCGGCAAGGTCCATTACACATACATAGCCAGGCGACAAACCCATGCGGCTTGGTTTTATATAACTACCCTTCCGGATTTAAAAGTTCTAGGCATCAGGAAACATTCAAAAGAAGTAGCCGGAAGGGTGAAAAACAAAAACTTGTCGGTTTCATTAAAAGATAAAAGACGCCGGCAATGTATACAGTTGAATAACTGCTGGCCAAATACTGCTAGTAGCGATTCTGAAAACTATCTGTAAGGCAAGTTATTCAACCTTATACCTTCCAGGCCAAACCTAACTATGAAATCCGGAAAAGGTCGATAACCAAGAACCTTGCCGTTGCGCAGTAATTACCAATTCACAAGTTCGATTGTTACGACCTAATTTGACATGCAAACATGAAATTGAAGTACTAGAGTGAGTTTAAGTGTGCCCTTACTTTCTTAAGCGCACCATTTCACGTGTTTCAGCGGGTTCAATTCCTTCTTCTTCGACGATGTTTTCTTCACTTTTCTTTGAACTAAATTTGCAATTCCGGGGTTATATTCATTGGGTTTCGATTAGTTTGTTTCATCGAGTTGCCTTCTTCCGTGGTGGATCCATTGATGAAGACTAATCGGAGTTTTGAATCGACGATTTTAACGAATTGATCGACGAGTTTTGGTGGTGGTGGGGTGATGGAGCCGGTAAGGTTGTGGAGGAGAAGAAGAAGAAAGAAAATGAAGAAAGAAAAGCCGATTTTGGTAGTAATTAGAGTTATAATGAGAAAGGGTAATTTTGTAACTTTACCCATTGACCTCCCCCCTTTGCCCTTAAAAAAGAGTCCCTATAAAATTGGGTATACCACAATTAGTTTGAGTATACCCCAATCAAGCCAGGTTTTGAAAGTAGAGAAAGTACTCCCTTTAGATATTTCTAAAATGTATCTTGACTTTAAATATTTTTACTTTCTAAAAGTCGTCATGCATTTCTAAATTAAATTATTACTTTTAGACTTAAGTCGTAAAGTTTAAATATTTTTACTTTTTAAAAGTCACCGTGTATTTTCAAACTAATTTCTGACTTTTAAACTTAAGTCGAAAAGTAATTTTTCTTAAGGTGTATCCAAACATCCCGAGCATCTTTAGGAAATTAAAATCTTTTCATAATATATTTTTTTCTTTTCATAATCTTTTTGTTATCTTTTCTAATCTTTTTTTATTGCAGTAAAATTTCCACTAATTTCTTCTTGCCTAATTATCTCTGTATTAAACCTAAATATCTTTAAATTAAAATTTGCACTAATTTCTTATTACCTTAACTAAACTTACTTGTTAATCGTATACGGGAAAACATACAAATTAGATTTAACTTATGAATGGTAAGTGTAATAATTAAAGATTTTTTTTTTCTTTCTGAAGCATGTAATAATTAAAGATATTAATGATAAATACAACCTTCCTTATTTTCTCTTAATCGGAGAGCACAGAGGGTACGTGTTTATCTTCAGAAATAAAAATCTTTTCTTAAATGTGTAAAGATTTTGTATTAAAATTTCCATTAATTTTTAATTACCTAATTAATGAAAAAGTGGTCTATCAATTTTATCTATAAAAAGGATTTCTGATCAAACACTCTCGATCAGAAACATAAAGAATACAGCTATGGCTACATCTTCGTACGCAACCCCTTTAACGGGTCTTTTGATTTTCTTATTCGCTATAACTGCATCAACTGCAGCAAGAGATGCCAAACCTTGGGATTTGGATGTGCACTTTGATGTTAACAAAGTTTGTTCTCTGGTCAAAGACAAAAAATACTGCGAAAATGTACTGGTGAGTTATCCCGGTATCTTTGATCACATAGATTATAAAGAAGTTGGGGTGATTTTTGTCATGGAGACAACGTACAGAGCTACGGATGCAAAGAACACAATAATGGATTTGTTTCCGGAGTCTCGGGGTGCTCAAAGAGTTGACCTTAAATTTTGTCAACAATTTTATGATTCTTTTCTACTCAAAGATAGAAAGATCTTATCTCAGTTGCTAGGGAAAAAAGATTACATAGGGTTACATCAAGGTTTGAAAAACGGGTCACGGTTCAGGTTACGGATACTAGGTGTGACCGTTATAATGCGTTTTCTCTGGTGTGATCACGTTTTGGACCAAAAACGCGTTATATAGTCAAAAAAACGCGTTTTTGGACGTTTTTGAAAATAACGGCGTTGTAACGGTTACATAGGAAATAAAAAAATTGATCTTATTAACGTCTATAATTTCCTATGTGAAAACGTTTTAACGAGTCTAAAAAACGTTGTTACAAGGTATTTTAATTTTTTAATACTCCCCACGTCCCTAAATAGATGACCTATATCATTAAGAAATTCTAATACTACCATTTTATTTGATTATTGTTAGTATAAGAAATGTGTATAATTCGATAGTCATGTTTATATTCTTTACATAGGTGTTTTAAAATGCTTTTCACTATACAATTTACGAAAGTTTGATAAAATTCGTGTCGTTAAATTATAGCTACTAAAATTTTGTCGGCAACAATTAGCTAGGTATACTTGTCCCTTTATTAGATCGCAGAATTTCCATCAAATGCCAAGAAGTAGGCAGGGTTTTAACAAGTCTATATGGTACTAGACTACTAGTTTCTAAAAGTTAATCATTGAATGCTTAAAAAACTCGGTAGAGTAGGAATTGCATTATGAGTTAGGGTAGAGTCAATCAACCCATTCTGCAGGACGCAATCTATTGCGCCCTGGCTTAACAAGGTTTTCGATGCAATCAAAAGCATCATTGATCAACGTAATGCTATCGAGAGCCTCTTTCTGGACAAGGAATTTCTGAAATCGGATGAGGCAAAACTAAACAAGCTAGACAAGTGAAGAATATTATTTCAAATGAGATGTTCTGGACGACGTGTCAAAATGCATGCATAATGGTTGGTCCTTTATTGAAAATGATTCGTTTCTTGGACTCAGACAAACCCACCATGGGATATTTGTTCCATGCACTTGCTACATGTGTGGAAACTATACAAATGGGTTTGGGATCAAATCTAAATGCTTCTATCGTGGGTGTAATAAAGAAACGATGGAAAAGTCAGTTGAGTTCTCCTCTTCATGCCGCATCGTATTTTCTCAATCCTTATTACATCTTTAACCCAACAACTAATCCGATCAATAATGATATTTCTGAGCCGCAAAATTTGTCTTCATTTGAAGTTATATCAAAAATGGTTAGTGGCCCATAAGAACAAGCACAATGCATGCTAGAGGTACAAAATTACTAATATTATCTCCAAATATGTATAATTAAGTAATTTGAATTTCTAGTAACAATTGTACTTTTCTTTGTAGGCAGGAAGAATGCGAATGATGCAAGGTCAATTTGGATCACCATCAGCACGTATTGTAGCTCAACATGGTGATCCGGTAAGTTGGTGGTTATCTTATGGTGTTGAGTATCCATCCCTCCAAAATATTGCAGTAAAGATATTAAGTCAAACAAATACATCGTGCTGGATCGAGAGGAATTGGAGTGTGTTTGAAAGAATCCACACCAAACTACGCAATCGTTTACTTTCATCGAGATTAAATGATCTCGTGTATGTCGATTCAATTCGAAGTTGGAGCAACAAAGAATTAAAGGTAAAGCGAGAGAGATATAACATTGATGTTCACGACGTTCATAGTCTTCTGAGGGATGACAATATGCTTGACTGGATAGCGGGGGAAGATGAAACACCGGTTTTACCTCAAGAAGAACAGTGGTTAAATACGCTGGAAGAGGAGGCCGTTAATAATCCAGAGCATGTCCCTCTACCATACAACCGGCATGATCCTAAGTTCAAATCTCATACGAAAGGTTCACCGGTGAGTGACTTTGTTTATGACTTTGGTAATATTTCATTTGGGGACAATACACAATGTTATGAGAATGTGAATCCAACATATGATTCTCGTTACACTTCCGATCGCTCTGACCATGGTGTTCAACATATGAACGAAGGATATAATTCTAATATTGATAATAATGATGAAGTAGGTAACAATAATGATGATACTGAAGGAGGTTATGATAATGATAATGATGGTTATTATGATGATGATACTTATGCAAACGAAGATAACCGTTGCAGACAAACGATGACTATGATGTGGAAAGGAACCGTCGAGAAAATAAAGAATACTTGAAAAAAGGTGGTGGTCGTAGTTGGTTCGCGTAGCTTTTTAAATGATGAATACTAGTTTAACAATCCTATGTTTTTTAAATTTGTAGTTTTAAACCTATAGTTAGTTTCCTTGTATCATTTAAAAATATTTAATTCGAAGTTTTCAGCTTTCAATCCAGAGAAGAAAAAAAATCAAAAGAAATGGTAAGAAAGTTATTGACACGGTTATAACGTGCGTGATAACGGGAAAACAGTTCTAAAAAAACGCACGTTAAAATGTTATTTAGAAGAAAAAACATTCAAACTAATTTTAGAAAAACGGTTACAACGTGTATGAAAACTGAAAAACGGTACTATAAAACTGCCGTTTTTTCCTATTTATCGGCCTAATAAAGGCACGGGGTTCGGGGACCCTCACGGCCACGGTATATGGGTGTGACCGTTTTAACGGTCGTTTTTTCGGTAAAAACGGACGTTTTTAAAACCTTGTTTTAAAACCTTGGGTTACATAGAGAAGCAGGTGTTTTTGCGAAATACACATCTGACTGCGAAGAGTCTTTCAAACCAGCCCCATCTCCCTTGACAATGAGAAACAGTAATTTCTTTAATAGTATTGATATGTTATCAGCATATGCATATGTTCTTATTCATCAGTAAATCTTTTTGGATCATTAGTTTACGTCCTTTCATGTTTAACTATTTTAACTATTTGAATGAAGATTTAGTCGTATCTGTTTGATTATTTACATTAATAAATATCGAGGATTTTCTAGTCTTTTTTCTTTTGATGGAATGGATTTACTAGTCTATACATAGGTATTTTGTAAATGTCTAGCGTCGAGACTCCAATAATGATGGGAAGTGTCTGATGGATAGGGCTGCACATGGTTTGGTTTGGTATGATTATTGGCCAAAAATAAACCGCAACTGATGTACTCGGTTTTCCACTTCTAAAAACCGATGAAACTATTATTCGGTGTGTGGTAAGTGTCTGATAGTGATGGACGTCAAAACTATGCATTCTGAATGAAAATCACTAACTTCAAGTTGGATCTCTAATTGACACTTTCAAGTCTAAGAATCCAGATCTGCCTTTCGAGGCTTCTGCAAATGTGGTGAATCTTGACATTTCTGTCAGTTTAGGTGCATCAACATCTGCTTCATCTCTATATTTAAACTTGGGCCTTCGCCTCATTGTGGTTGGCATGGCTATATTGACATAATCTTCACATTTTAGCGCCATTTTTTCTAATAACCCCAACCGGTAATGAATTTGAAACTAATTTTTTGGTGACATTTTTTCTATTGAGCCCAACCAAAGTAAAGCAAGCAGCGTTTAAAATTTAACAAGTCTATATTTAGGGCATTGTTTAGCCTGGACGCTCAAGTCTAAGAATACCCAGTATTGAGATTAAAATGAAGTTTCACTGAAACTGAAGAATTTAATAGGTACCAGTAGTGGTTATATACTTAGAACTACATTTAAGGTATCAGTAGTGGTAGTAATAGAGAATTACTGATTTCGTTGTAATGTGTTAGTAAACCAATTACTTTCATACAACAAACTCAAAACTAAGAATCTTTGGGATTGAAATCCTAAATGGAAAACAAGAAATTCACAGAAATGCATACTATCTATCATCTTCATTCTAAAACACCTGAAGTAGAAAACAAATTGAAACTTATCTGTTTTCCCATTTTGAAACATAACCAAACTGTACTCTACATTTTCATTAAGATAAACAGATCATCAATAACAGAGTTTCTCTGTCTTTGTAAGAGACAAATGGGGAAACTCGAGCACAGATCCTAGGTTCAAGTTGTGCCCATGTGTTGATAAAAAAACCTCAATGGTGCAAAAGCTTCTCAAATTTGGGGAGAGTTTATTAACCCACTTAAATGGTTGTAACAGAATAAAACAAAAGGAAAACAATTCATGACTCATGATGTATCCAGACTGTAAAGCAAATGAAAGAAAATGGAGGAAAAAAGATAGAATTAAAATTTTACCAGCTCTACTTCAAAATTTAGTGGCTTTGATCTCTGGACATCAAAGGGCCAAGTTTCATAACCGTTGCTTGTAGCGAGTCCATAAACCTGTTACATTTTTCGTAGGGAGACCCGGCCAAAAGGATGAGCTACTCTCAATTTCAGTAGACTTGACTTTTCATTAACAAACATCAACTCAAATTCATATGGATTGCTAAGAAATCAAGGAATCATATCTGCAATTACTTACCAATAATGCAAAGCAGAAGACATTCCTTTGGGAATTTTGATACTGTACCAGCTATATGCCTAATGACTTCAATAACCTGTTGCTGAACCTGCAACAAACAAACGCAGGCAAATGAAAACTTGGGGTGATCCCTAAAAATGAATAAAATGTTGTTTAGCCAGATATAAAAGGAAAAAAAAAAAAAACAAGTACCTGAACATTTTTCTCATTCCACCCAGGAATATAACACAGCAAACGAACCAAAATCTCAGCTGACTGGTCAAGTTCATGAAGACTTAAAATGTTGCTCTTTTACAGCAACAATTGCTGCATTCACATGTAATTAATTTATTATAGCCTCGGTAAATTTACAATAATTCATGTCAGTAACAGCGAAGGTAAGATACAAAACCCATTTTACAACACTTGCATTTAAATCTCGAAGAAATTAAAACAGGGGAATTCAAAAGTGAAACAATTGTGTCTTTTCCACGAGAACTCTATAAATAGAACAACATTATGATTCTGCAAATTCTAGGATCACAAACAGCAGCACCTCTATGCAACAAAAGTCAGCAATTAGGACACGCCCAATTAAGGCTTTAAGTCAACATCTTCATGTTCAACTACTGCAGAGGGTTTCACCTGTAACGATTCTTAGAATTAACATCACTCATTCACTCTTGCAACACTTCCTGGAACAAGCTACAATTAACATGTCATAATACAAGGACAGAGCTTTCTCTGCCCTCTCAAACATTATCATCCAGACCGTGAACTTAAGTAGCCATGCATTTATTCCATATGTGCACACAAATATTTACGCCCCCATAAGCTTATGCAGTCATTTATTTCAAATGTGCACCAGCTTGTCCACACAGTTATTTATGCATGCATAAGCTAATGCCGTCATTATTTAAAACATGCACCTGCTTGTGCACACAATTATTTACATCTGCAACAAGCTTACGCAGTCATGTTTACTAATCACAAGAGAGGAAAACCTAAGGTTTGGCATACATATTTACTAGAGCAAACCATGACTATCAATGACAATTAAGCGGAACAAGACAGGGACAAACAATGATGCTGGTTACAAAATTCAAAATTTAGAATTCATATCGAGTCATAGAGAGCATTCTCCTAGTCTTTCTAACAGTTCCTTTGAGATAACCCATTCAAGATAAAGAAATGCTGAATGCTAGATTTATCACAGATCAAACAATATATGACCAGGACCTTAATTTAAAACTTGTAGAGAATATGTCACTAATTAGATAAAGATCCCATATGCAATATGTCACTGATTGAATATAGATTACGTTTCAAACACAACAAAATAAAGAGTACTGGACAAAAAATGTAGCCATATGCAATTCTAGTTCTTTTCGGCAAATAACAACATAAGTGAAATCTAAATACCAATGTGAGAAAACATCATCCACAGAACTTCTATGCCTAGTTTAATAACCATTCCAGCTGCCTATGGCATAACATGGTACACAACTCAGTGGTGTAAACATCATCTAATAAATTATGAATATTTAGCTCTTTCTGGAAACCCATTGCTCTTAGTCACTGCAGAACTATCTAGAGCATTATGTGCCTTAGAGAGACTTGACGCCATATACTGATCTATGTACGAAATCCCAATTAAATATTCTATCCGACCACAAGTGAAGATATATTCACTTAGTGTCTACCATCAACTATCATTAATGAGACAAGTTCTCAAGTTATCACCATCAAAGTACTGATTAGTGCAAGCTAAACAGGACGAGACCAATCAAGTAAGGTTAATTACCATTGAAGTAGCAAATCAAATAGAAAATGCTGCGATTGTTGAAAACGCCACTATTTCTGTTCATTGTAATAAGTCACGTGTTTTGTTGCTAAACTAAGAAAGTACAAACAAGATATGGATATATATAACAAATAATGATATTTAAGTATCCTGGATCAGTAAAATCATTGCCAACAACACAGTACATACAAAGGAAACCCTCATTTAACCAAATCAAAAGCAATGTAAATACAGCAACACAGTACATACAAATGTTTACATAGTGGTACAGTTTTTATTTTTTTAATCAAGATCCATTATTAATTTCTTAAGAGAGTTTATGATGTCTAGTACTTACAACAAGCTAAAATCATATTGCGGAATAGACATAAGAAAAGAAAATCCGAGTCCCTGACAGAATGACAATTCCCTCAAATTTTTCAGAGATTCTTGAAAAGTGATATCTGAACTAATCTGTGTCTCAAAATAGAGTTGCAAGACAGTTTACTGGTTTAATGACACACTTGACAATGGCTATGGTTGCGACACATTTGCCCAACTGATAAATAAATGAACAATCCAAAATACACTAAGTTGTATATTCACAAACTGAAGAAGCAACGACTTGTTTTTAGTGCAATACTGCTGTAAAAAACTACATTGTACTAAAGACAAACTCTACAAAAGACAGAAAAAGGAGATAATCACTCACATTGGTGGGCACATTAGAATGAACGAGCTCAGATATTGCTTCAAATGACGACAAATCAATTGCATCAACCATTAGGCTAGTAAGCTTTAATTCCTACTAACTGCATCATTCAATCAATAAACCATTTGAATGATTGTTAGAGTTTGCAGTTCGCGCAGATGCTTGTCAGGACTGTTGCATAAAACAAGGGCATCATTAGCAATCTGTGGTGGTAGCCTAGTATACTTTGGTAGAGAGGATTATAGTTTCAGAATTTCATACCATGAGGCTTGAAGTTTAAAAGTGGGGGAAGGAATCTCCCGTTCGGCAACCACGCACTTGGGTCCCATAGCTCATCATAGAAAGGATGAAGTAGTGGTTCCATCTGCGTTCATACAAATGAATGTCGTTAACAAACATCACAAGCTAGGCTATTCTGGGATTGAGCACTAACGGTGGCAGTGGCGATGAATCCACCACTGTCAACTGAATTTCTCCTTGGACTCGTATGCTATTATTAGGGTAGAACAAGTGAAGCTGAAATCAGAACAGATGACAATGACTCAAGTTATCAATAAGCAAATTCTAGCATACATGAGATCAAATCAGAAACAAGCAGTATTGGACAACATTGATGTAACAAATTATCACATAAATGATACATATTCAGAACAAAATAAGCAGCCAAAATATGATGCTTATCACAATACTCTCCAAGTAATGTTTATCAGCCTTAACCTTAACCTTGACCTTCACTCCTAATTCTCATTCTCACTCAAACCTGGAAAGAAAGGTATATTGGTAAATGGTAACCAATTGGAACCATCAATCAGTGAGGCTACTGTGAACTTCCTAGCTTCTGAAGAATCATTTATTACACGATACCCAGGCCACTTAACCCTCTTGGTGGTATTCGCTCCTATTCCATAGTTCATGTACTCTCCATAATACAGCGTACTTAGAGCAAAAGTACCATTCCATTCCAACCATCCAAGAGGATGGACAACATCGTCAATGAATGAATTCAAATACACGGTTCTTGAATATAATTTCCATGGGCGTCCCAAAAACGTTTGAAACATAGACTTGACGGGTTCTAAGTCTGCTGCTGCAGTAACATTACAATTCAATATTGAGATCCCAGTGGCTAGATTTGGATCTCTTCTTCCCTGTGCAGTGAATGCATTTTGCTGTCCCAGACGCGGTCTCTTCGCATACAAATTGCAGTGTTGGAATACTACAGCGGCGTCTCCAAATACGAAATCAATCGTGCCATATATGTCGCATTCTCTGAAAAATTGCTTCCCTTTCTGGACATATAGTGTATCTTGATATCCTACAAAACTACATCGGTAGAATGCAGTGAAGTTTGCTGCACTTCGTAGAGCCACTGCCTGCTCTTTAAGTGGACCGGCTGAATTTTCAAAGGTCATTTGTTTTGCGATAAAGCCTTCTCCCAGGATATCTGTAAAAACAATACAGTCAGTGAGTCAAGATTGAAATTCCAAGAACATGTAACAAATCTAATTACATCATTTGATGGGTTTGCCTACAAGACTAGAAATCCTAGAAAAACCAGTAGAATTCCAGAGAGATGTAGAGGAACACCTCTGAGATTCATCCAAATAGGGACTGAGCTTATTGAATCAATTTGTTGTTCTAGAAAATAAGGAACAATTTCTGAGAAATATGCACCGACCCTAATTCCAAAACCCTGGCCCTATCTTCTTCAAGAGAAAATTTAAACATGTGGAGAATTCCCCCTTGGTTTTCCACAGAGAGGTTAAGTTTTCTTTCACAAAATTGAAATCAAGCCTCTTACCAACAAAATAACCAACTAAAAAAGATTCACAGATAGCTATGTAGTTCACCTGAAGAGAGAATTCATTGACATCCTCCTTCTGTTGTTTCCTTCTGACATTCAAATTCGTATCCTAAACACAACAGACTCCTAAAGATATTCAATTCCATCATCGAAAAATTGCTGTACCGACTTTTACCCATATATCTAAGGAAGATCAATCCCTAACCACATTTAATCCGATGGTATCTAATTAAGTTAACACGTGTCCAGTGGCAAAGGTGCAAATACTCTTACTAACCGACGTTAACTATTGTTACTGTTTGATTACTTTGACCTAGTTGACTAACGGGACCCAAATCCTCCTACTATACTATACCAAAATCTACAACCCAAAAAAACTAATTAACTCTAAATTTTGGTTTTACACAGATCATGGAACAATACAGTTAGTGAAATACTTCAATACCATTACAAAATAAAAAGTTTAAGTCAAGAAATTACCAACTGTGGCTGATGCAGAAAGGCTCCATCCGCCTTTGAAGCTTCGGTTTGATTTGATAACGGTTTTACCGATTCCGTCCCCTATGAACATCAGAAGTGTTTTATTTCTCGGAACTTGAACATTCTCTAGGTATACACCCTCTTTAATGTATATTATGAATCTTGTAGTTGAATAAACAGGTGCAGCTTCAACAGCTTCATTAAGACTGGTAAAATCTCCACTTCCGTCCGGTGCGACCACCAAGTCATAAGCATCATCAGATTGAAGTAAGCTTCTGTGCTTTTTAACCCAGGATGGAAAATTCTTCACACTTTTCTTCTCCTTGTCTTTTGGTATCTTCTCTAACATTGCAAGGGATATCGAAACCAAGTTGGAGATCTTATAGAGTCTTTCCTGAATTATTCTTCTTATTTTCACATCACTCTGTTGGAACTCATCTAGGCAACTGTGTTGATTCGTCAAGGAAGAACTCAGTAATGTTTTTACATGATTGTAGCTCTCAGTGGATTTACTTCCGGATTGCAAGATTGATACAACTGCCTGGAGATCAAGAATTGTGTCTTGACTGAGACCAAGACACTCATCTAGGGCTTGTTTTTGGCGTCGATCTATTTCTTTTCCAAATCTGTTCTTGATACCAGTACAATTAGAAGCTGAAATCTTCACAATGTCGACAGTGTGAGTAATGATTCCAGAGATAAGTTCTGATATCGACTTTCTTTTCAGGCTGGCACCGGGGAACAAAGAAGCGAGAGTCGAAACACAAAGCTTCGGGTATAGCGTCCCTTCACAGTTGGAATGTGCAACTTGGAGATTTTCATCACCATGAACGTGTAATGGCGATGAAGTGGATGATTTGAAGATGATATTTTGGTTTTTTCCTGTGATGAAGGGATTGTTTGATGAAAGTAGTACTAAGAGAAGAAGGGAAGAGACTGATATGAGAACCTTCATAGTGTTGTTTTTGAGTTTATTCATGGTTTGAATTTGTTTCTAGAGAGAGGTAGGAAATGAATAAGTGATTTAGAATGATTTTAACCAAAATGAAGATGATCTTTGGAAATGAATGAGGACTTCATTAGATGCATGCTAACAGAGACTATATCAAAGAAAGAGAAGATCACATAAAGAGAAGATGATCATCAAAGGAAGAGAGATCAGAAGGAGATGAGAAGTTGTCCATTTTGTGATTTCCTTGTAGCAGAACCAAAATGTAGTCAGAAGAGAAGATGAGGAGGAAGTAGGTTGTTTAATAAAACAAGTCTGGGGTTTTCTTTACAAACTGAGATTCATTATGATCACCAAAAGAGTTGAGCAGGTAGGTTTGTTCAATTGAAAGAATGGAAATTTGTTTTCACAACAAAACAAAATAATAAATTTACTTTTTTTTTTTTGGTAAGTAAATAATGAAGTTGAGCAATGCCCAAATTAATTGCTCTTCCACCAAGATAAACATCTATATATCAACGTTAAAATGATTATACCAAACTTCAACTTCCGTTAACTTACTTCCAACTCGAACGATTCTTTCTCGTAACTTAGCTACGAAAAACTCAAAACATTTTTTCTTTGGTGGTACTAGGGGAACTTTGAGTAGTATCTCATCCAGCTTTCGCAAAACTTCTTTCAATCTCTTCTGAGGAGACATATATAACAACTTCTTTTCTTGCTGTTGAAAGAAACACAAAAATGAGAATCCAATATAGTCCATCTAGGAATGCATGTAATGAAGAGGTTTATAGAAAACAGCCGAAAGAACAATTATACTATGTAACAGGAATATGCACGTGTGTTTTGGTCTCCATCTCATCCAATTATATGTAACAGGAAGGCATACAACAGCCCTTTGTGTTCAGTGTTTCAAATTATCATGCACTTCCTAGTGTGCGTCAAAATTCAAACTATACTTACATTTCAAAATTCAAAATTCACCACAGGGAAAGGTCTTACTTAAGGTGACTCTCACCCTTTCTTTTCCTTAGTTTCTCAAGTGTTGAATCTCTTATTCACTCCGGTCATAATTTTGGACACTTGGGCCGGTTCGATATGAGTCAAAGTCGTCTTCAATATCAGAGCAAATTAGTGGTAAAAGGTTAGGCTCTAATGCCTTTTGAAGAATATAAGCTGGAAACTGATGGAGATGAAATACTTATTTGAATGGGTTGATCAGTTGTGTGGTGATTATGACCAGTGATCCACGTACAAAAAACCCCATTCAAACACGTAAAAATAAAATGTTGCAACTTTTTTTGGTAAAAAGATGATAGTCCCAGCTGACTCTCACGAGATGATACCGAACAAAATAAATTTAAGTTGTGATAACATCCCTGGTGACACATATATAGCACCATCATGATATACTCCAGTAATTACTACAAATTACTTATTATGGTTTATCTTGTCTTTTTGTTTTTGTTTAGTGCATCAAAAATGTTTCTGATGTTATGCATCTAGAGAGATCTGATCAAAAGATTATTAGAAAAAAGAAATTATCTCTAATTCCCATTTTTAGAAGCTGCTTTGATCTTCTGGAGAAAAAAAGAAATGCCTTTCAGGGAATGCCCAGCTGTTACAAAACAAAATAATGAAGTTACAGATCTCCATCAGTTGAAAACTGAACTGAGCAAAAAAAAAATAAAAAAAAAGTATACCCACCAAGATAAACATTTATATCAACGTTAAGATGATTATACCGAACTTCATCAACTTCCGGTAACTTACTTCCAACGTCAAGATGTTTCAAATTATCAAGCACTTCCTAGTGTGCGTGGGTAACGTTAAATTCAAACAAGACTCATCCTAATATATTCTCAAGAATCAAGCAAACAGCCGAAATTAAGACAAAAATTAATGAAAATGAGAACAATAAGACTTACTCCACTATACCTAGCCATGAACAGCCAGATTTACAGAGCGTACCTTCCTCATCTCAACATCAACTTTCTCAAGCTGAACAAGATTACTGGAACAATTGGAACTCTATGGAGAAGTACTTCAATGAAGAAAGTAATGTGCCATCATCTAAAAGAATGAGGATTAACGAAGAGGGAAGAAACAATGAAGAAACAAGGGAGAGTAATGTCATAATTATAGAACCCACTGTCAATGTAATGGAACAGTCTAATAGTTGGCTCAGAGGCCAATCCAGCTCAGATGCAGTTCCGGATAATGACAGCTCCCATAATTAAATCACAAGATGAAGATCCATATCTAGCAACACAGCATCAGGAATCCATTAGGGCCTATATATTTTCTGTTTGTATCCTATCCTATTTACTGCCTTGTATTTATTTTGGTTTAGTTGTTCTTTTATTTAGGTTAGATTCTCTGTTAGTTCTTTCCTTGTATTATAGTAATTCCTAGTTTTTAACTAGTTTCTTTGTAATTTAGCTTTTCTTAGCTCATGTAAATCCTCCTTGCTGCTTTCTGTTTGTTATATAGTTTTCTTTGGCTATAGTAAAATCTATTAGCTTTGTAATTCTCTGCTGCCACATTTCTCTTTCCATAAAAGTTTAAGACTGTGTATATCTGTAAAGCCTCTATCCACTCCCAATCGGTTTTTGATCCTTTCAGTCTGCTGATTCTGTTGTGATCTTTTGGTGAACTTTAGTTTAGGTCTAAGTACCTCGCAGTCTGTTTTATTGGTTTTGACATAATTATCTTTAAAGCATCAGAAATTCCAGCTAGTTATTACACAGTTAACAGTCTTTGATCTGTTTTGAGCTATCTGTTTTTTCAGTTCTATCAGCTAACTCATCTTTAGTTTTCCTTCCAATTTAAACTCCTTTATTTCGTTTTGGCTTCATGGCAGGATATTTTTTAAGCATTCATTATTGTGGAAGGCCTATTCCTTTTTGGTTCTTTTACCTCTCTGTTCATCTTCTCTGAGTCTCACATTTTTTCTGAGTTTAACATTATTTTCCCTTTTATTCGTCTTTGGAATTAATTATGAGGGTTCTATCTTGGAACGTCCAAGGTATTGGAACCCCAATAACACAAGACCATTTTAATCACATAAACTCTTTCTATAAGCCTGATATCGTTTTTTTATCGGAAACTAAAGCCCAACTTTCTAAAATGGAACCTCTCTTAAAAAAATTTAAGTTTTTTGATTGGTTTATAGTACCGTCCGTGGGAATTGCAAAAGGGTTAGCTATCACTTGGCACAATAATATAGAAATGAAACTGATATCAGCAAACCTAAATGTTTGCCACTTTGATACAAAAATTGGAGAAAAAGAAGTTATCTTAACATGTGTTTATGGTGCAGTGGAAGCGGAAGACAAAATTGAGCAATGGTCATACATTGCTCATACTACGCAACAGTTCAGCAAACCTTGGTTACTAATCGGAGACTTAAATGTGATACTTGATCCGGACGAGAAATAATGAGGAAATAAATCTAGTTCCAGCAGCAAATCTTTCATAATTCATACAATTGACTCCTTAGGACTACAAGATGCAGGTTACGAGGGAGCTCCATTCACCTGGTCAAATAACAGACAAGGAGATGCCAATATATGTGAAAGAATTGACAGAGCCCTGATTTCCTTTCAATGGACGCAAAATTTTCCCAATACCAAGGTAAGTCATCTCCCTAGAGTAGGCTCAGATCATAATCCGCTCCTGCTTGATTCTCACCCTGAAAAATCTTTTTTACAAAAACCGTTTAGATGCATCAGATCCTGGCTCAATCATCCATCTCTTTCTTCCATAGTTGCTAATTCTTGGAATCTCCATTCCAGCAGTGATCAAAATATTAACATCCACTCCAAACTTCAACTTCTCTTAAAAGAACTATCTCAATGGAATTCGGATGTCTTCGGAAATATTCACAAAAACATAAAATCCCTAAACATGAGAATTGATTCTCTCCATAAAACCGGTAATTTTTCTGCAAATATAGAAAAAATTAGAAAACTTCAAGAAGAACTAGGAGAGTGGTATAAAATTAAAAATGATTATTACCACCAAATTTCTAGGGATAAGTTTTTCAAAGAATACGACCAAAACACAGAATATTTCCACGCCACTGCTACTAATAGAAAAAGAATAAATTCCATCCATTCGCTTAGAGAATCTTCAGGCCTTTGGATATCTGAAAGAGATCAAATCAATTCTCTCCTGATAAACCATTTTTCGCAGATAGGCACCTCTCAGATTTCAAACTATTTGGAAGACCTATCTATTGTAATAGATCCTTGTATTTCTGAAGAGGAAAACCTTTCTCTAACCATCATCCCTTCAAAGCAAGAAATTTGGAACACTATTACTAATATGAATCAGTGGGGAGCCCCTGGCCCGGATGGTTTCCAGCCGGGTTTCTTTAAAGCCAATTGGGATATTTTGGGACCAGATTTAATTCATGCTGTTCAAGACTTTTTTAAATCAGGAACTTTAGACCCTAGTTTAAACTTCTCTTACATTACGCTTATCCCAAAAATCTCCACCCCACTAACCCCAGCTGATTTTAGACCCATTAGCCTGAGTAATACAATATACAAAATCATATCCAAAATTCTTTCTAACCATCTAAAACCAATACTGAATAAGATAATTTCCCCAAACCAATCAGCTTTTCTTCCTGGCAGACAAATCACAGATAATAATATCATCGCCCATGAGCTCATCCACACAATGAAAACGTCAAAAGCTAGAAAAGTCCATTTTGCTCTAAAATTAGATCTTTCCAAAGCCTTTGACAGAGTGGAGTGGAACTTTATTAAATCAGCACTTACAGCGCTAGGATTTAGCAATTCTTGGGTTAATCTCATAATGCAATGTATTTCTACAACTTCGTTCTCCATCCTTCTAAACGGTTCTCCGGGTCCTAATTTCAAATCTTCTAGAGGTCTAAGACAGGGAGACCCACTCTCTCCTTACCTATTCTTAATCTGCATGGAGATCCTCTCAAGGCTTTTAGAAAAGGCGGTTGCGGAGAGGAAAATTTCTGGTCTAAAGATAAACAAAAACGCTCCCAACATTACTCACCTTTTCTTCGCAGACGACTGCTTCCTATTCACAAAGGCCGACCTAGGCGAAGCAAAAAATCTTCTAGACATATTATCCAGGTTTGGTGAAATTACGGGTCAAATGATAAACCTTCAAAAATCCGGAATTTACTTCAGCAATAGAATTCATCCGAAACATGGAAAAATTATAGCTAAAATTCTAAAGGTTCCTTTGATGACAAAAAATGATAAATACTTAGGAACGCCACTTTTTTTTTAATAAAAAAAGAAAGGAAAATTTCGAACCTCTGCTACAAAAGTACTATGCTACTTTACAAGGTTGGAAATCAAAATTACTGTCTCAAGCGGGAAGAACGGTGCTGATAAAATCTGTTTTACAAGGTTACCCTACTTACCAGATGCAGATACTTGATCTTCCTAAAGATACCCTACACAAAATGGATAAAATACAAAGAGATTTTTGGTGGAATAAAGATAAGAACAAAAAAAGAGGAGGTTATTTTAAAGCTTAGGCAAGCATATGCAAACCAATATCACAAGGAGGTCTTGGAATCAAAAACCCACGGCAATTCAACATTGCCCTATTAACGAAGTCACTAGCGTGACTTATCTCGAACAAGATCAACTCTTTGGTTAGATTATTAAAAGCCAAATATTTTCCTAATAACCACCCCTTAGAAGCTTCTAGAACATCAAATTTATCTTGGATTTGGACAAGCATACAGAAAGGGCTAAGCCTCATTAAAGGAAACTTTGTTTGGCAAGTTAAAAATGGAGCTTCGGTCAAAATTTGGGAAGATAAATGGGTTCCGAATGAAAATAATATTCAAAAACCAATGGATTCTATAGAACCTATTCCACAGAGGGTAAGTGAGCTGATTACACAAGAAGAAAGTTGGGATCAAGACAAACTTGATAATCTGTTCACTCAGGATATAAAAGAAAAAATACTAGCCATATCCCCAAATAGTCAAGAACAAGATAAGGTGCGATGGCAACACCACTCCTCGGGAAATTTCTCAGCGAAAAATGTCTACAATTTTCTCATCAAGCAAGACCAAGAAAACAACAACTCGAGTGAAGTTCCTTGGCAGAAAATATGGAAAATTAAGGCGATTCCGAGGATCAAATTATTCATCTGGAGATTAGCTCAAAAAGCTCTACCAACTAATGCAAGACTGGGAGAACACAACAAAGAATTCAATACAGATTGCCCAATGTGTAACGGCCAAACTCAAGAAACCGAGCAACACCTAATAAGATCTTGCCCTTTTGCTAGAGCTATATGGTTTGGGCTTTCTTTAGAAGTGGTAAACTCAAGAATTAGTACAGATTCAATCGCAACATGGATTAAAGAGTGGATTACGGGACAACATTTTGTGAATCTCGCAGACAAGATTGCAACAATAGCCTGGTTTATATGGAAATATAGGTGCTCGGTAGTATTTGATAAAATAAAACCTAACCCAAATTTCCTTATTGAGCAAATCAGAAAATTCATACAACAATATCCTCAAGAAAATATTAAGAAAAGCCAAAGGATTCAACAAGGTACAGCCTATAAAGAAAAATGGTCAAGCTTAACATCGGACTGGATCTTGTTTATAGATGCGGCTTTTAAAAAGGAAAATTCAACCATGGGATATGCTTACATCCTATACTCAGTGGACGACGAAACTTTTATGCACATTGCAGCGGGAGCAGACAGGGCTTCTTCAGCGTTCCATGCAGAATCAAAGGCATTACAAAAAGCGTCATCCTGGCTGAGTAACAACATTTTATCTAGCGTTACATTAGTTACAGATTGCAAAATGCTAGCTGAAACCATCAATAAGGAATGCCAGATACCAGATTGGAATGCAGAAAATACTATAAAGGAGACTCAAACCATTCTGCAAAAACTCCCTCAAGCTCAGGTGCAGTATATTAACAGAAGATACAACTCTGCGGCGGACAACATAGCTAAAGAAGCTCGAGCAAAGAATATTCGGAATTTCTCAACCAAAATTTAGCTAAGGACTTCACAATCTAGTGTGATGTCCAATATTTTTGAAAAAAAAGATATTACTAATCTTATGTACTTTTTTGTTTGATTAATATATTCTTTTTTTACATAAAAAAAAAAAAAAAAAAAAAAACCGATATTTTGCTTTAGAAATAACCCCTACCCCTGGAAGCTCAATTTTCTTCTCCGAGAAGACTCTGGCGTTTCTTTCCAACCAAATTGAACAGGTTACCATAGCATCATAGCCCACAACCTTTCCTGCGACTTCGTCAAGTCCTTGGCATGCCAGGTGCACAGCAGAGTCTTCATCGAAAGAGGGAGGACAAAAGAAAATTTAAGTTCGCTCCTAAAATGGTTCCAAAACCATTGAGCAAAAATACAGTGAATAAAATAAATGTTCCATAGTTTCGATTTCACCACAAAACACAGCTACTACCAATTTGCATACCTCTGCGCCCTAAGAAAATCCTTCGTTGGAATTTTATTTTGAAGAACACACCACATGAAAAAAGCAATTTTAGGAGGATATGGCGGTCCCAAATATGCTTGAAGATGTAATAATTAAAAGGGTAGTTTTAGAAATACCCCTTTGATTAGTGAAATAGCTCATCTATTTTGGGACAAAATTTAAAACTAACTAGCTCATCTAATTTGGGACGGAGGGAGTATAGAATATAGAAAATTAATACTTGAACCCAAATAAAAAATTAATTCATTACTTCCTATTCAAGGTAATCTGAACCATTCATATTAAGGTAGCCTTTAAACAGATTTAAGGCCAAAAAAGTCCTTCATAACAATATATGAACTCTTCACACCCCACCCACCCCGCTTATTACCCACAAGGACAAAATAAAAACTGAACTATCAAATTAAAGAGACTTGATCCTTTATTCTTTTTAAATCGTTATTTTGGAGGAATGAAAGGAAAAAAAAAAAAGGAATTTTGATAAAGTGACCCACTTTTGAATTAGGGTAAATAAAGTGCCCCCGCTTTTTTTGCACTTTTCTAAAGTGCCCCGTTTTTTTTCAAATAACGCTTTCCATCCGGTTAAATGCAGGGTGGCAGTTATCTCACCTATTAAAAAGTCATATTTACCCCTGAACTATGACTTGAACCTTGAACCATGAACCATGAACCCGTAACCCGTAACCCGTAACCCTGAACCTTGAATTATGAACCATAAACCCCTATCCTGAACCATGAACCCTGAACTATGAACCCTGAAGCCCAAACCCCTAACCATGAACCTTGAACTATGAACCCTAAACCCCTAACCTGAACCCTGAATCCATGAACCGAACTCGACTAACCTGAAAAATTGAAATAGAAGATAAACATGACAAGTATAGGGTAAATAAGTAAAAATTCAGATGGAAAACTTAACAGTGGGGGCAGTTTTGAAAAGTTGAAAAAAACGGGGCAACTTATTAAACCGGAAATTGAGAGTGGGGCAGTTTATCAATATTCCCAAAAAAATACTACTACGACCAACTTTACCATCATCAGAAGTGAGAGCTTGTGTCCAGTTATACATTTATCAGAAGTGAGAGGTTTCACTCAGGTGTCTTTACCATCTCGTGTAGTTAAAATTACCATGAATGAGATATCGTATTCAAATTTGATCCACATTATAAATTATATTCTCGTTATACAACAAGCTACCTGCATTGCAGATTAATAAAAAGGTGAATAGAGATTAGAGATATTCAGTTTGTCTCGTGCACCAGAAAATATGATTTTCATTTTGAGGTATAAAAAGAAGTAAAAAAATAATATGATGTTTTTGTATTATTTCTTCAAAATTAACTATTTATGGGTGAAAACTGTTTCTGTTGGTTTTGGTAAATGTGGGTGTGTGGATGAGAAACAAATCTAAACCCTAAACAATGCACTGCACGGGAGTACTTTTGATTCGAGAGATCAATCTGTACAATCCTGGCCTAAACCAAGAGATGGCCGTTGCTTCGGTCACAAAGTGAAGGAGAAGGGTTGGTCTTAGGGAGGGAAGCGAAGAGAGTGTTGAGACCAGAATAGTTGATTCTGAAGGTGTGGTTGTTTTATGACTTGTATCAGAAAGTGGAACTGGAATGAAAGGTATCAGTTTTTTGGTGATTTCTGGATACTGTGATGTTGCCGACCAAAAACTTGTTGTTTTGTGGAAAAATATGTGAAGCCTATTTATACAAGTCATATTTAAACATACCCTGGTCTCGTAGGAAGTGGAAACGATTGGGTGATGGAAGAGTGGAGTAACGTATAACCATCAGAAACCCATGCTTCCATGATGAAGGAAGTGGATTCGTTTACACCCGTTACTTCTTGCCGCCACTAATTGTCCCGCTTCATGAAACTTTGTTATAACGGGCGTATTGCACGCCGCACGCTGTAAACCGCCAGACCAATACCCTGATGAGTATCCCCCAGTTTATGACATGTTTGATGTCTCGAGTGTTTTCGTGGAAAACGTGTAGCAGGTTGCTATGTGCGGCAAGTCAAAGTCAAGAGTCTTGCCGCAGGAAAATAGCATGTGATGCTATTAGGAACGTCTTGTCTGGTGGCCTAAACCTTGCCACAAGTCCGTCAGTTCGGTGGAGAACTTGGATGGCTGAGATTGCATCTCATGAGGAAGGGTAGCCGTTGATTATGGCTACCTTACACAGGTGGCGTTTTTGGTGTATGCCAATGGCACTGCGGAATGACTGGCATTACCCGTGCATGCTAGTGGCACGGTGGTATAAGTGGCGCCTGGCGTAGCCATGGCCACGAGATTTAAGCGGCTGATCGCCTAAACCTTGCCACAAGTCTGTCAGTTCGGTGGCGAATTTGGATGGTTGAGATTGCATCTCATGAGGAAGGATGGCCATTGATTATGGCCATACCTTGTTGTATATCAAAGTGGTGCCATTGGCATAGTGGCATCTGGCGTAGCCATGGCATAGCGGCATACCAGTGGCGTAGCCGTGGCAGCTGTTTTGGCATATTGGTGTTAGACCCAAATGTGGCATGGCAACACTGGAGATGTTGCCACAACAATCCCAATGTTCTGGGAAACGTTACTTGGCTTGGTTGGCGTAGCAACTTTTCCTGAATTAGGGTTTGGTATGCCAAAACCCTAATTAGTGCAAGCGGCATGTGGCATGTGGCTGTGGCGCATCGACGTTTTGTGCAAGTGGTGCCATAGCCATACCGAAAGAACCATAGCCAGGCCATCATGTGAAAACGGCCACAGGAGTAAGGATTGCCACGTTCGTCATGCTTCTGTGGTAAAGTGGCACGTTTAGCATGTTTGGCATGCCAATTAGCGTATTGGCGCAACCTTGCCTCTTTTGATGTTGTGGAAGGTTTAGGACGACCTGATTGGTCGATTAAAAGAGGGGCCGACCAAGCATGGATGTGGCCACACTTCTAGTGTGCATGTGGTAAGTTTAGAGCAACCTGATTGGTCAATGGGAAGGGGGCCAGCAAGCAACATGGGCGTGTGGCGCATTTAGAGAGACCTGATTGGTCGATGGAAAGGGGCCGACAAGCAATGGAGTGGTCACACTTCCAGCGCGTCGTGGCGGATTTAAAGCGACCTGATTGGTCGATGGAAAGGGGGCCAGCAAGCAACATGGGCCCGGCCTCATTCTAAATGCGTGTGGCGCATTTAGAGCGACCTGATTGGTCGATGGAAAGGGGGCGGAAAGCAAGGGTGTGGTCACACTTCCAGCGCGTCGTGGCGGATTTAAAGCGACCTGATTGGTCGATGGAAAGGGGGACGGCAAGCAACATGGGCCCGACCTCATTCTAAATGCGTGTGGCGCATTTAGAGCGACCTGATTCGTCGATGGAAAGGGGGACGGCAAGCAAGGGCGTGGCCACACTTCCAACGCGTCATGGAGGATTTAAAGTGACCTGATTGGTCGATGGAAAAGGGGGGCGGTTGAGCAGCATGGGTGTGGCCACTTGCAAGTGGCGCCGACTGGCCTATGGCATGGCCACACCTCCCTTTGTTGCTGCTCCCATTCCGCGGCTCCTTGTTTTATGATTTTGGGTAGGATTTTGCACCTACTAATCCATGGCGGATCAATTACCTAGTCTGCCTAGGCTTAATTTCGACAGGAAAGGTCTAATATACTGCACAGCGCGCAAAATCCTAATTTTTGCAAATTAGTCAGGGTAATATCTGAATCTTGTGAATTATCACAAAATTGATTGAATTCTATGTGCTGACACAGATTTATTTAAATTCATTGCCAGAGAGCAGTATGCTTTCCGATTGAATATTTTATGCAAGGACCTTATCCTTGATATTTGGAAATTCGTGCTACTCTGCTGCATGTGCCAAATCAACATTAAGGGTTTAGCAGGGGACATAGCACAGAAAGCATTCAAAGAAACTTATATTAATTGAATAATATATGCAGGGTGCCGAAATTTACAGAATATTTGGGATTGTTGCTACATGCACCATTCTGGATAAATTTCATGTGAATATATTGAGTTGCTCAATAAATGCGCCAGTGAAGAGGTTGAACACTCGTCGCTTTTACATGGCTCCGTTTCTTTGCAGAGTGACGGCACATTGAATGCAGGGTTTTACAAATTTATCCTTGAACTAAAAACCACCATCAACATTAACAAAATCCTTAAATTGATAAGCATGGTACCTTTGGATCTCGCTGCTCCTTTGACTTCCCAAGTGGCACTACAATACCATCATCAAGTGCCTGAAACTCTGACGGATCTGGCGCTGTAGAACCAACCCCTTTTGTGTTGTAACATATATTTCACATAAAAGTATTAGTAGTCACAATGACAGCTCGGACTATAACAAGCCAAGATCACTCTCTTTGTTCAATTGTTCATTCTAAATCGCAATTTAAGACATATTATTTCATATTAAAATTATCAGTGTTATAATATGAATATAGTAGCTCAACCATCTCACCCAAGCTAACTTGTCGATAAGAAAGTTAGAAAATGCTCATGTTCTAAAGCCTTTTGGCACAAATAGCGACTTGATTGAATGTAACTAAAATAAAAATGAAGTTGTCTTTGAGTGTCATTTTAAGTGAATGCATCGATTTAAAGTTTAAACTTCTAATTTGAGGTGTTTCGCATGCGCCTTTATGAATCAGAAAATCGGGTTATGTTTCGTTAAACACACATGACAACATGTAAATACCAAATAGCGTGTTTGGATATCAGAAGCAGAAATCAAAATCAAAAATATTTTACTCACCAAAAGTCGACTTTTTATTTCTCGAAGTCGTTCTGGAATTTTACACCCAAACTAACCTCTTGTTTTTTTGCCTTCTAAAAGTTAAAAACTTGCTTCCTAATGTATATCCAAACACGCTATTAAAATGTTATATCACGGAAAAAAGTAAATGAAAATAGAGATATAGACTCTGGTACTAGATTGTCTAGTTGGGTCTTGGAAGTGGCCAGTTGGTTCTGTTAGAGCATGGCTCGGTTGAACCCACCAAGCGTTGGTATGTCAAGTTTGTTTGTCATATTTTAGTGAATCAAAACTCATGTTAAGAGTCGCTTGATTATGTACTAGAGTCAACTTCGTATAGGTTAGCTTGAAAGTATTAGGATATGAGACATTACAAGTATTGCGAAGTCTTGAAGATGTGAAGAAGCAAGGAGCTACAACGATAACAATCATCCTTCCACTTGAGGTTAGTGATATTTGACTTGAACTGTTTCATTCCCTAACGTATCTTTCAAGTCGTGCATATTGAAAACATAACTGCGAAGCATATTTGAACTCTAGATAGACATAGTATTAAGGAATACAATACGAGGTTTATTGCTTAACCATTAAACTTTGTAGATAAGACATCGCCATAATCATTTGAAAGATATTGTGATTATATATGGGTATGAGGTGAGGATTTCATCCTAGGGAATAATGTTTTTCATGTGTTCTAAGGAAGTAAGTTCATAAACTTGTTTGTGAACCGAAAAGGAAATTGCCAGGTGTTATTGGTTTTGTTATTCATTGCATATCTTATGAACAACCAATATGTGTGATTGAGTATAACCGCTCACAACTTGTTTGTGTTCTTGGTAGAACTATTCACCAAGGCCTGACTTATGTATTGGTATGACTTTTATTAATGAAACCGATCTTAAGTAATCACCTGAGATGGTATGATCGGGTTTGTGATTTGTGTCTGACCAAATATGGGAAAGTGGAACCGATCCTAGTAAGAGGTGCAGTACATCACAAAGGGGAACCGATCCTTGTATAGGGTGCAGCAAGGTTTATAGCAGAAAGGGGAACCGATCCTATCGACATGTGCAACACGTTTTTAGGCAAAGGGGAACCGATCCTATGGACATGTGCAACACATATAAGTTAGATACCATATATATGTGGGGAACCGATCCTAGTACCTAGTCAACCGAATTTTGGAAAGCTAGTTTGACTATGCACAGTACTCACATGGAAGGTAGAACTGAAACTTGTTTTGGTAGAAACGTTAAACCCATGATTGTGATTGAATGTTTTTTTGATCAATCACATAGTTCTTGAAAGTCAAATGAGCCAATTCTAAACTTGTTTGGAAGTGTGGCAAATCGGTTTTAAGGTTGTAAGTGTGAGAACTTACAAAGTAAGGATGTCGACATACTTTGAACACGTACTAGGAATGTTTATTTCTTTAATTGTTCAAAGATATTCCTTAATAGATAAGGGAAGAGATTCCCAGGATCGAAACATAAGTAAGTTAAGAATCTTTTAATTAAGGTTATTACTTTCATTTTGTAGGGAAATATAAGAATTAGTAATGTGCATTTACTAATTAGATTTTCCGAGAGATTTCGATCATTATTTTTTGACAGAGCATTTCCAGGAATTATGGAAACCGAATTTGTGCTTTAATGAATATCTTGATAATATTTTTGGTTTTGGAAATTCCTTGGTGTCCAAACTTCCTTGTCTATAAATACTTGAAGTTTGCCTTTCTAGCAAACTAATCCTTCGCAACAACAGATTTTCTCTTTTGTTGTTGTTACTGGTGTAGCCGCCTATTCGGAGAGGAGAGTAACCTAATTAGGCGAAATCTCTTATGGCCGCTCAGTTTAAAGTCTTCTTTGGGATTGAGAAGCTCTAGCGTGTACCGCTGGTGGGAAACTAGATAATTGTGGTTTATATTTTTTTTCTGATTGATTTGATTGACTAACGGTGGTTGAAATCTGATTGCACCTAGTTTGTTTATGCTTGAGAATCTTGTCTTCTGATATAATATTCACTAAACTAGTTTAGAGTTTCGACAGGGATCTTTAGATTGTTGTTAGTTCTAAAGACGATCTTGTGATAATCCATTGTTAACAGACTCCGTTCTGTGCGTGATTGATCACAAGAGATTCAAGTGATTGTGTGCAGGTTTTTATTGAAGTCTAAGAAGATTTGAAGATGGAGAAGATATTGAAGATTTCTGATTTGTGGGTTCATAATTTTTATTGTGCACAATACTTGTTTCGGTAAAAGAGGATCCAATTAATAATCGGTTTATCTTTGTGATAGATTGGATTGATTAATTGAGTAGATCGGCATCAACACAATTCCTTGGATTAATAGTGTTGTTGGCTTAATCTTAAACGGAAGAGTTAAGATAAACGGAAGAGCATTTGTCCGACTCATATCACTTGGTTGAATAGAGTTGATACCAAACAGATTTGTTGTTCCTTTACTGTTTGGAATACGAACCAAAGGAATTATTCCAAGTATGTGACTAAGGTCGGAGGCGTGGGAATACAGACGGAACTAGGTGAACTATAGGTTTAGTTGCTTGGTCTCAACTATACGAAGTTAGGTGTAATTTTGTGTAGCGGCTTAATCACGAGAGTATTCAATTCGGACAAAATCCAGGGTTTTTACGCATTTGCGGTTTCCTCGTTAATAAAATCTTGCTGTGTCATTTACTTTAGATTTCCGCATTATAATTGTTTTATTATAATTAAAGTAAATTACACAAACGTTAATTCATATTTACTTGATAAGTGAATCCTATTGTGTTTGGTTAAGTCCGAACCTTTTTATCAAGTAACATACTTCGTAGTTGTATTGTCTCGATCTCGTATCCATAGACGATCACACGAAGTGTGAACCGATTAATTGTATTGTCTCGACTCAGTCCATAGACAATCACTTTCGGAGAAAGGACTTATAGGTAGGAAAAATTTTAGCTTGAGGTATACTTGGGTACCCTCGCCTTTTCAGCTTTGTTTATCGAAAGTGACGGTGTTGCTCGTCTAAATGCTGAGGGCAGAAAAGTTAATCTATTGCATGTGTAAGCTCACACACGTGAGATATAATGTATTTAACGGTTTTTTTCATTCTCTGGGATAAGTTCCTTAATTTTATCCGTCATGGGATAGATCCCTAAACGAATTAGTGAAAATATGACATATTCCCAATCCCCCCCCCACTTTTTTAATGCTTGAGCACAGCTTGTTGCTAGGCTTCCGACCAATTTCTTACCGGATGATTGTCTTTTCGAGTTGTAATAATGCCAGATTCAACTAAAAAAAAAAAAAAGAAAAAAAAAGAAAAGAAAGAAAACCTATTTATTTATTTTTCTAAACAAATACCCCACCAAAATCAGGTTGATATCTTCATGGGATCAATACCAAGTTGCAACCAGTAAAAGACAGTCAACATTTAACACTTTCACTGAACCAAATTTTTAATTCTTTTTCCTCTTCACAAAACAACAAGCCAGAGGCTTACGAAAATGTCACATGGCCAAACCATAATAACTTGTCTATACAGAGTCTTTATTTCTCTAGTATTCTTCTTTTTTCCTATACATAGGTCTAGTGCATCCATTCTTTTCAAGTCTCAGTCCATCCCAATATAACTCAAGTCTAAAACTACTTTTGACTATAATTTCAGGTCGATGAGCTGCTATGAATCTTAAAATCACTTGTCCAGAATCGTTTGGTAGATGAAATGGACTGGAATGGAAAGAAAAAAAAAATTAACAACAGCAATAAGTTTAACATGTCTATGGGCACTAAAATGTCAAGGCACCAAATGCTCCTATTAGCAATCTTGTAAAATGTTGACAAGGGACTTCCTATCATTTTACCAATCCATGGACAAGAAGCATGAGTAGTTAAGAGAGGAGGTTTCTATCACTGTGTAATATGCAAGCGCAATATGGTTCTATCCAAGAGAGTCTGTTTTCTAATAAGGTTAAAAAAAGAGTATAATCAACGGATAACATAGGACCTGTAGGAAGCAGAGAAAAGACATCAGATGAAGCAAGAGAGACAGTTCTGGAAGCTATATTATATGTGTGTCAGACTTTGGCATTTTCTGACTCAATTTATGTATGTAAGCAGCATCCTCCTACCAAAACACTTGAAGTGGGAGACTGTGGGACAACCCTTGGTTTTGAAATTGGGATACTGCAATAAATTGGTTTTGTCATTTTGTAATTTGGAAGATGACTTATTTTATTTTCTTTAATATAAATTCCAAAGCCTAAATAAAAAAATAAAAAGTCAACAAGTTGGTGGGGTCCATTTTATTCTTTTTTTTACTTCTTCCCATTTAAAAACACGCTGTCTTAAGAATGGGTAACTATGATGCAAGAGAACTCTTTTATCTTGAGATTTCCTTTGGGATCAACAAAAACAGGGAGCACTGGAGCTCGGGCCTAGTTAGCAATTCGGGATTCGTCAAACGTACGGAACGACAGACGTATGAGTATTATACGGTTTTGTAAAATCCAAATTTGGTCGAAAATTCGGTTCACGGAACGTGATTCGTCAGTAATTCGGAACGGCATACGTACGTATATAATTCGATTTATAAATGTGAGTTCGGCTCTGAAAATTCGGTATCTATATATAATAAATAATTAGTATTTATAAGGATATAGACTATTTTTTATGCATATATGTGAGTTATTTAAAGAAAAAATAAACTTAATATGATGATATTAATAATATATACAACATTAGTCATCCAAGAGGACGTGGTATAGTGGTTTAGATGCTTGGTCTGTGAGTTTGAGATCTCTCTCACCTTCACCTTCAAATTTCTTCAGTCATTTTCGTTTCATAAAAGTTACAACAATGTCTAATATTTGGCTGTTTATGTTCGGGAGGCAATAAAGTCCAAAAAGTGGGGCCTTTGAAAACGTAAAAGCTAAAGAATTTCTGGCGAATTAAGCGAACGTATTATTCGGGACACGTAAAGTTCGTGAACGATTCGCGAATAATCCGGGAATGTCATATAATACGCGTTTTGAGTTCGGAGTTGCAAACATACACGAATAAGACGGTAAAATTCGTGATACGGAAAAAATCGCCAACTTACTAACTGGGAGCTGGAGTTTGCTTTAGAAAAACAAGTACCGTTCCGAGGTTTTGAAAATGCAAACGAGTGGGATATATGGCTGATAAAAGTTTTACGTTGTCGGAGCTGTCCGTAAATATATTTTTCGCATTAAAATGTACTCCAAAATATTTCTTTTATTTTTGAAGAAATGCTTGTTCTACATACAGTGTAATAATTCACTACACAATAGAAAAGCATTGAATATATTAATTAGATAATTAATACTTCAACCGAGATAATTCATTACTTCCCATTCTAAGTAATCTGAAACCATTCATATTAAAGGCAGCCTTAAAACGGATTCAAGACCAAAAAAGACCTTCATAATATATGAATTCTTCACACTCCACCCGCCCAACCTTACCCCACAAGGATAAAAAAAAAAACTAAATGTCAACATATTTCCTGCCTAAAACTAAAAAGACTTGATCCTTGATTCCTTTTTTGCAT
>JAJJWW010017702.1:0-68275 GCA_023531295.1 Papaver armeniacum | reverse complement strand
GATTTCTATGGGATTCTTCCTGAGACTTATCTTTACAATGACATCTAGCATTGTAACCCTGTACACACTACACGTAAGTTCTCAAACTAAATTTAACCTAGCTAGAACGTGTTGAACTACCAAAGCCCACGTCTCCACCAAATATATTTGTACGCAACAAATGGATCAAATCTAAACTAGAAATTCTGGCCGAATATCTTACAAGCACGTCGCATATCTTTGAAACACCCACGATTCAACTAATTTTTTTTACTAATATATAAATAATAAAATCACATAAATTCTCATCCAACAACGAAATTACCAGATAAAAAACTCAGAAAAATTCGAATCTTCAAGAAAATCGCAAAAAAATTTCTTTTCAAGTCATGGTGAAAAAGAGCAGTGCTTAGTAATAAAATGGTGTCTGAATGGAGGTAATACAGGCAAAAATGGTGACAATGGTTACAAAGGAGTGAGAATGAGAAAATGGGGAAAATGGGTATCCGAGATCGCAGTACCAAAGAGCGAGGAGAGATAGGATTTGGTCAAACATATGAAATAGAGAAAGCCGCCAAAGCTTATGATGTTTCTGTATTCTGCATGAGAGGAGGTGGTGTTGAGAGCTTTATAACTTGAAATTTCCTCAAAATCGATCACAATTACAGATGTTGTTGTCATCATCGAATATAAATTCATCATCTTCATCAATGCAAGAACACTTGAATCGATTTCCAAGTCATTTGACCCGGTCCACAAATACAACTTGTGGCTTCAAAATATGCAAATAGGACTAATAAAGTCGGAACAGTGGCACCAACAATATCAATTAATTCAATTATTGTATCTTCTACATTGCCGATGGCGGATGCACATATTGGGTTTCCAATCAACTCACTCGATGCGTCTTTTGCATTTCCAACTAATTCACTTGATATGTCTTATGCATTGCGGTAGCAAATGCGAATTCGATGCTTTTATGTCGGGAGATAAGGTGGCAGCACCATCGTCTATGGAACCGTCGGTGGTTGAAAATTGGCATTTAAATAACAATGAATCGTAATGATTGTTTGGGTTTTAATCGATTGTATGTTCAGGAATGTAATGCAGCCATGGAGACTCATTATTCACCGGTGGTGGCAGCAATTGAGGGCCAAAGAGGAGAAGGATTGCTAGAAGATGCAGTTGCTCCCCGTGGTGCTAGTGGCGGTGGTGGCGTCAACGACGTATTTTATCAATCGTCATCCCCGAATGACCCATATTATTGTTGGCCATACTGACAACGCACCATTTATTTTTTCCTCTAGATGTTGCGGGTTTCAAGGTATTGCATGGTAGTTGTTTGAAAAGATTTAGTATCAAAATGCATCAATTTTTCAGAAGATGCATGTTTTGGAGAACACGTATCTTGCTTCTCCCCATATCAAGTTTGTTTTTTTTGTTCCTCCTTCCGGATTATGAAAATTTGGAGGAGATTGTAATGTTCCATGGTACTAGTGTATAATAAATAAGGTAGCGGATTGCATTCTCAACATGTTTTCAGGCTGCATTTCACAAACACCACATTACGACTCTTGATACTTGTATCAATCTTTGAAATAAACATACTAACGGGAATGGCTTGCAATTATATTATAAGGTAAGGTTCATGCGTATTGTAGCTTGTGTTTCACAGGAAGAAGGATTTGGTATCATAGAGAAGCCAAACAGAAACAAATCGCTAAAAGTAACTGAATATATATAATAAAGCTGCGAAACATTCGACTATCGATAAAAGGAAAAAAAAAACAGAAACGAGAGAAGGAATATTCGACTAACTGAAATTTTCTTTTAGCTAAGTATGATTTTGTGGACTTCTTTCAAGAATTTTCTTTGGGTCATATGGTGGTCGTGTAAGTGTTGGACAATCCAGAAAGGTTAACTACGAGCTCGGGGAAGCTAGGTAAGGGCTGTATGCATAATAGAGAAAGCGCAAGATTATGGAAGTGAGTTGGTTTCCTCCTTTGTATGGATGGCTTAAGCTGAATGCTTATGAACTCTAAGCACTAAATAACTTTTAGCTGTTTTTCTAAGCTCGCTTTTACAATAATCTACTATTGCCTCACAAATTTTTATCTAGGTGATTTATCTCACAAAACCATTCTATCTAGATGTCCTTGACTATGAGCTAAACATCTCTATCTATAGCTTTGATTTGGTTTCCCAAACCTTCTAGGAATCTCTTTCTTTATCTAGAAATAATTAGGTATATTTCCATGTCTAGGAATATCGGTTTTCTTGGTATATTTCGGTAAAAAGAGGAAAGATACACCTATATCATTTAGAATTGTCAGGCTAGAAATACAAGAAGAATTTGGTTCGAATGCGACACAGTGCACGTCATGCTTGAATTTTTCAAATTTTGCATCGAGACTGTTGGTGAAGTGCGAGAGCTGTACATTTTTACCTAAGACAATAAAATTTCGATATTCTCATATGTATAAAGAGAATGGAAGGCTTTGGCAGGTGAATTAGTTAAATTGGGAGCCAATAAATCTTTTCTTTAGAGGTAAGATCTAGTTCCTCTGTTTTTCACTTTTTCTTTATGTTCTTTTAGGCTTCTGCGACAGATTTCTATAACACTGAATTGTTAGATAAAAAAATAAATCAGTTCCCAAGAGAAATTGTTAAGCAGAGTGCTCCGTCAGCGAAAGACTCTCTGCCACAACAACAATAATACCGAGTATTAAGGGTTGATCGAGTATTTTAGAATTGTTTTAGAATTAGTTTTTCCTGTTCTTCATTACATTAAGAATAGAGTCTACCGCCTATGAATAGGCTAAATTGTGTAACAACCTATGTACTCTCCCTATAAATAATATCCAGTCTCCACAGACCAAACTGTGGAAGCTATTCACCAAATCTTACTTTCTAACTTGGTATCAGCCTGATCCAAGCTTCGCTTCCGTTTCCTTTCAACATCAAAAAAAAAAAAAAAAAAAAAAACCCATCAACACTTAAGATGACAACCATTACTCAACTTCATAATGTTCGGATTCATCATATGGTTACTTAGAAAACTAACAAAACCAACTATCCACTTTGTGGAAAACACAGTTTAAACCCATTCTCAAAGGCTATGGTTTAACCTGGGCTTTGTAGATGGCACAAAAACAGATTCCCTCTAGACCCTACCTAGTTCCTCAAGGCTGTAAACCCGGATTTTACAACTTATGAAGAACAAGATTCACTGCTCGTGGGCTGGTTGAACTCAACTCTTACACCAAGTTTTGGGGGTGGTAAGAGATCCGGAGACTCTAAGCAAGTATGGGATGCGTTAGAGGAAGAGTTTGCACCAAAATCTAAGGTTCATCGATGAATCTTAAGAAACAGCTGCATAGTATGGCCAAAGGTAACAAAAGTTTACGTGTCTATTTGAATGAAGCTAAACATCTCTTTGCTCAACTTGCAAACCGGTTATACTGATTTACAAATGATGAAAAGAAACAGTCCATAAGCAATGGATTGTATCAAGACTATGATTCCATAGTCACCACTTTTAAGCACAATGGAAGACATGAACATGGATTTGTTCTATTCTCATCTTCTAACATTTGATATGAGGATTACCCGACGTCTTGATGAACTCCAACAACCCATTGCTAACGTTTTACGCCTCCAAAGCGTCCAAAGAGCGGGACCAAGAAACTTCAATCGCCGAGAATCGTCGGCCTATGCAGAGAACAATCGGTTTCGGTCACGAAATCCTTCACCTCAAGCAGGACGATGACAAACCCGAGAAGTGTCGATATGCAAGAAAAAGGTCATAAGGGTGATGTTTGCTGGTTTAGGTATAAGCCAAATAACAAGCAGCCAAGAATCCATTATTACATAGATTTGCGGATGGTTTCCAAGAAATCGATGGGTCACGGACACGTTTGAAACTCATCACCTTACTTGACATGAGAAATCTCACAATTCCTCATGAGTATGATGGTACTGAGATGGTCCAGGTTTGCAATGGTAATGCTTTAAAAATTGCAAATATTGGTCATGCATCATTTACTTACCCGTCTCGTGCTTTTCATCTCAATAATATCTATCATGTGCCCGAAATAAAGACTAATCTCTTATCGGTATCACAGTGCAGAAGGATAATGGTGTGTTTTTGAGTTTCACATTTCTTATTTTCTTGTGAAGGAAATGCAAGCGGGAAAACTCTCTGCGGGGGACTGAATATGAATGGGTTATACATTTTTGAAGGTGTTGACATGATAGACAAACCAATCCCGCCACAAGTTAACGTCTCAACTTCCTTCCCATTATGGCATCAACGTTTAGGGCATCCTATGTTGCGCGACTGTTTCCCATTTGTCTTAAGAATTCTCTTCGATTAGCAATAAAAATTCCGGATTTTGTCACTCTTGTCATTTGAGTAAGAGCAAGAAGTTATCATTTCTTTAAGTACCACCTGTCTATGATAAACCTCTCGGTCTTGTTGTTTCCGACATTTCGGTGTCACCCGAGTTGTCTAGGTCCGGTTTTAAATACTATCTTTTAATAATGGATGTTTTCTCTCACTTTACCTGGGTTTTTCCTATTAGACAAATACTCTAATGCTTTGAAAACATTCATTCATTTCCGAAACAAATAGAAAACATCTCGGACCACAAAATCAAAGTTTTTTCGTTTGATAATGCTTTGGAATTTAAGAAATTCACAGACTTATCTCAATTCAATTGGTATACAACATCGTTTTTCATGCCCCCATACATCGCCACAAAATGGTATAGCGAGAGGCGTATTAGACATGTTCTGAGAATGCTGGTTTAGCGCTACTCTTTCATGCTCATATGCCTAAGGAATTTTGGGCGGATGCTTTCCTCTTCGCAAAAGATATTTGATAAATAGACTCCCAAAGTCGGTTCAAGAATCCAAAACTCCTTTAGAAATCTTATTTCACAAAAACCGGATTACAAATTCCTACGTGTGTTTGGTTGCTTAGCTTATCCATGCTTACGCCAAGATATAACTCCAACAAACTAGAACCTAGATCGCTTCCTGTGTCTTTATAGGTTATAGTAATGCGCATAAGGGGTACTTGTGTCTCGCATCAAAACTAATCGGTCTATATATCAAGGCATGTGAAGTTTGAGGAAAACACATTCCCTTTTGAGGTCTCTTAGTAGAAGTACCGTCGCGCATCAAGTTAATATTCCTACTAGCACAAGTGTTTTGATCTCTCTCATTTTAATAGAGTTTGTGAGCTAGAGCAGGTTCATCGGGAGAGTCGTCATCGACCACAACACACAACATCGGCCAACATTTTCGAATTTCCACGCCACAATGAGCTCCCCATTGTTTCGTTTTACGACAATTCCGCACATCAACATGCCAACGGTTCAAGTGCGAGACACTAACAAGAACATCAGATAAAACACAACAATCTGTCGATCTTTGCCACTTCGTCGGGAAACACCGGTGACGGACATTCTATGATAACTCGTGCTAAGGTCAATAAGCAAACCCATTAATAAGTTGTGTCACGATGCTGACTTCAAAACATCCATTGGTTGAAGCTGATTTCATGGAGCCAACATGCTATACACAGCCGCAAAAGACCCGAGGTGGAAAGGTGCAATGGACGTTCAAATCAATGCCTTACTTCGTAATAGAACATATTCTCTCGGTGAAATACGAAAAAGGTATGAATGTAGTTAGGTCAAATGGGTATTTCGTGTCAAGCAAAACCACGATGGCAGTCTTGACAAGTTTAAAGCTCGTTTAGTGGCTAAGGGTAATACTCAGCAAGAGGGTTTGGACTATGGAGAAACATTTAGTCCATTGATAAAGCCTTGTACAATACGTTTGGTCTTGTCAATTGCGGTGATGAATCAATGGCCTATAAAGCACTTGATGTAGAAAATGCTTTTCTACATGGTGATCTCTGGAGGAAGATGTTTACATGCGTCGACTCTTTGGTTACGTGGATCCTGGACTTCCCAAACCATGTCCGTAAACTACACAAGAGTTTATATGGGCTAAAGCAAGCGCCCATGAGCTTGGTTTTCAAAGCTAAGTCAATATTTGCAGCAGCTAGGTTTTAAGGGTTCTATTTCAGATACTTCTCTTTTTATTTTGAAGACTGATGATAGCATCACTTATGTTTTAATTTATGTTGATGACATTATTGTCACGGGATCTAATCTTTCTCATATTCAGAAATTGATTAAGGATTTAGCTGTTGTTTTTGCCCTCAAAGACATGGGAGATTTAAGCTACTTCTTGGGTGTTGAGGTACTGCGACATAGAAACGAATTAGTGCTGACGCAGCGCAAATATGTCACAGACCTGCTGGGGAGCGGACTTCGACTAGATGGTGCAAAACCAGCTTAGCACACCACTAGCTCTAATGTGAAGATACAACGGCTAGGCACTACAAGGTTTGAAGATCCTACGTTATATCGCAAATGTTGTTGGTGCACCGCAGTACCTTCATCCGACGCGACTGACATATCTATTGTCGAACAAAGTGTGTCAATATATGCATGATCCTTACATTGAGCACTCGGGAATTGGTAAAACGAATTTTGCGTTATCTTAAAAGTACTGATTGATTATGGGTTGCATCTGCATGGAGAGGTCAGTTATTCACTTGAGGCGTATTCCGATCTTGGATCAGGCGGGCGGTTTGGATGACAGGCGATCCACTAGTGGGTATTGCGTGTATTTTGGTGGTAATCTTGTCTCTGGAGTGCGAGAAAGCAAAAAGATGTCTAAATCTGACAGAGGCTGAGTATAGGGGTGTAGCGATTGCAACATCGTAACCCGATCTGGATCGGTCTCTACTTAAAGAATCGGGAGTTCTGATTCTATTCCTATTATCTGGGTGTGATAATTTGGGGGCCGCTTATCTTACCGCAAACTTGTTCCACGCCGAATAATGAAGCATATTGAAATCGACTATCACTTTGTCCGAGAACGAGTTCTTTGAGAAGAAGTTACATATTCGTTTTATAAGCACTAGGGATCACCGTGAGACATATTTACTAAGGGTCCGCTGCACCTAGGTTTCAGTTATTGAGAGACAAGTTGCACATCCGCAAAATGACGTACAACTTGAGGGGAGGTGTTAAGCAGAGTGCTCACAACGAAAGACTCTGCCACAACAACAATAATACCGAGTATTAAGTGTTGATCGAGTATTTTGGAATTGTTTTAGAATTAGTTTTTCTGTTCTTACGTTACATTAAGAATAGAGTCTACTGCCTATGAATAGGCTAAATTGTGTAACAACCTATGTACTCTCCCTATAAATAATATCCAGTCTCCACAGACCAAACTGTAGAAGCCATTCACCAAATCTTACTTTCTAACTGAAATCTTGAGTCTTCATTCAACCTTCAGGTCTGGAAAGTAAATCAACTTGCAAAAAACACTTACAAAAGAAGTGAAGATAGTACAGATGATGCTGAAGTTCAAGGATGTGATACTGACAAGGTTTTGAAATCTACAAGAGAAGTGCAGGAGAAACTCCTTGCGGATATTCCTATCAGGATAGTTATATGACAAATTCCCATATGGTGTAGAAAAATATTCTGCTTTGATAGTAGATCCTTGCACAAAACAGCCAAATAGGAACACCATTAATGAAAATTTCCAGGGAATCTAGGAAGGTGAGGGAGCTTGGAAAACTTGTCCGGAAGGACAAGCCTACTAATGAGAAGCTTGGTGGCCGTAGGGGTTACAGAAGTCACCAAAGAAGAAATGATGTGTGTATAGCATGATGTTTAGATTGTTGCTTATGTTTTTCCTTTTACAGTAGCATCTTGCTTTGGTCAGTTTTTGACCTTGTACTTGGCTCCTTGAAGCTTTTTTTTGTATTTTCTCTTTTATTTTCTTTTTTGTAAGTCTAAAAAAGATGACAGCACAAATTCAATGAAACAAATCTATATTTCATCTCCAATTCCTAATTCCCTACCACTAGAAGCATGCCCGACCTGATTAACCTCATTGAAATGCCTCTTGGACCATCTTCCCTTACCTTAAAACTACGTAATCACGTTATTCCCTTAGATACTTGTTTCTCAACACAGCAGCATAACATAAAAGAATGATCCTGAAATGTTGGTATCCTAGATTGTAGAAACAGACACAAGTAAAATCAATGACACCGGAGTATTGGTCTCAATGGAGAAAGATCAAAATTGAAGCAAAATTTCTTTCTGGCTTACAAAGCTAAAGCACCTTTTGGTGGTGCTAGATTTTGTTAAAATAGAAGCTTTATTGGACTGGACGCCGGTTGGCATGTTTGAAATCCAACTAAATGTGCCCGCCCCATTGACCCAATTGTATCGTACAAAAGAAAGCCCTTAATTATCTCATGAAACGAGTATATATGGGAACATTGGAGACGTGCCCAGTAACTTTTGAGACGTGCCCAGTAATAAAAAAGGTTAAACCCCACGAAATTAGTTACTTAAAAAAAATTCAATAAATGCAGGATATCGTGCTAACAAAAATGGTTTCAAATCTTAACGGCAAAAATTTTTGATTGGTATTTAAAATATTTCAAGAAGTGAAAGAGAGAAAGAATGAACCAAAGCTAAAACTACTAGGGTTTGTAGTGTGCCCAATCCGGTAAGTAGTAATCAATGGTTGTTTTCTTTGTGACGAATTAATTTTCTTTAAGGGTTATGATCGTTGTATTCAATTCCAGAGCCAGAAGGTCATAGTTCTCGAAACGAGCAATCGAAAGGATTCTGGAGCGCCCTCAGGTATATAATTTTATGATGCTCCATCAAATGTTTACAATTTTTCCATTGGTAGTACTATTTTAATGAATTGATTCTTTCAAAAATTATGATTAGATGATATAGTTCTTCGTATCCATGTTGACGTAAGCAATGAACTGATTATGTAAAAGTTCTTGCTGCTGTTGTCTTGATGATGGGTCTATTAGACCACCTCCATGTGTATTATGTTCGACTAGTCATGTAACCTAGCATATATGGTCTGACATTCTACTCATATTCTGAATGTAGTTAAATACTTTCATGGATGCCATCAATCTCTTCCAGATGGTCTCATGAGGGTCAATGATGTCATGGTTGATGGTAAGATCGTTGTTGCAGCTGGATAAGGAAATAAAAAGGGTTGTGCTTTTGCAGTCCTGCTCTCAAACAAGCTGGTGCCAAGGTCATAATGACTGAAATTGTTGTTGAAATTTTAGGAGGACTTGTATCACTTCTCTTTAAGAAACCTAGAACTTATTAATTAGCAGCTGAATCAGGTTTTATATAAAATTTGAATTGTCATTTGAATCAGGTTTTATCACTATAGACTAAATTTATACTGATAAAATAAAATTGTAAATGCGTACACTTGTAGGTAAAATAAAATTGTTAATGCGTACACTTGTAGGTGTGCAATGACCCAATCCTCCGGATTGCCTGTCGGACTCCACTTCAACAAAGACATGATTTACAAAAGGGCAGCCAATAACAGGGAGACCCCTTCTTGTGGTGCCTCGAGTGCATTCATGCCGTGGATGACTTGTCTCAAGTATATATACTGTATTAAGGAAACTAACTTAAGTAAAATATCTAGATTTCCTAATCAGAGAACACAGCAAAGAAAAGGAAACACTTGATGACTACTAAGTATGTCTCATTCCTTACTGAATTTGGAAATAGGCGTGTGAGAACAAAACCTATATAAAGAGAGCAGGCTATCACACTAAGACACACTTAAAACCTTCTTCTTGCCATCCGTCTCAATACAAAAGCCTAAAGCCTTTGATTCTTTCGTCATGAATACAGAAAGAGTAGTAGGTGATGTTGCAATAAAAATAAAAGAAGAAAACAAAGTGTTAGCTGATTCTATTAAACTAAAGATAGATAACGCAACCGTATCATCTAGTACTGCTACTCAATGTTCTATTCATAGAGTACCAGAAAAATTCCGTAAAATAAACAAATACGCATACACGCCTGAAATAATCTCCATCGGACCGTTTCATCACGGAGAAGATAAGTTGGAAGCGATGGAAATTACTAAGTTACGTTATGCTGGTGACTTACTTTTGCGAAACAAGGGGACAAATATGCTTGTAAAGTGTATTGCATGTGCCAGAGGAATTGAAGATGAAGCCCGAAATTGTTAAAAAACTAACAAGTGATGAATTCGTAGAGATAATGGTGATTGATGGTTTGTTCATGATTGAATTGTTTAGAAAGGAAAACGTCAGGGAAATTAGAGACCATGATCCTATTTTGGGAAATAATATGTGTAACTTCGCAAGCGTAGTTCGTGATTTGGTATTACTCGAAAACCAACTTCCTATGGTTGTTCTTGACTGTTTGTTCAATGTGCTTGATCTAAAACAAGAGTTTAACGGTGTTCCCTTGAACACTCTTGCTTTGGATTTGCTCAATCTATTGATTCCCCCGAGGAGAAAAAGTGGGCTGCTCATGGTTTGCTGATTGTCAAGGAAGACATTTACTTGATCTCTTAGGCAAATCTTTCCACCATTTGTTGCCTAAAGATGATAAAGGAGATAAAGGTCCATGGAAATCTATACCTACTGTGACAGAGATGAAACGCGCGGGAGTAAGATTTGAAGTGGGTTCTACCAATGGTAACTTCATGGATATCAAATTCAAGAATGGAGTTATGGAAATCCCTCTAGTAGTCGTTCAAGATCAAACTGAAACATTGCTCAGAAACTGTATTGTTGCTGAACAGTGTTCTGACGGGCGTGATACTTATATGACTTCTTATGCTTCTTTAATGGATAGTTTGATTAACTTGGCAGAAGATGTTGAGGTTCTTCGCAACCAAAGGGATTATAACCAATATGCTTGGTAATGATGCAAAAGTTGCTGTGCTCTTTAACAAGCTTTGTTGCGAGGTTACTATGGCAAACTACTACTACTCTGACTTATGCGACAAAGTGAATTCGTATTGCAAGAATCGTTGGCGGCGTGCGGCGAGGAAATTAAGAGGCACGTTGGCATTTGTGTCCATGAAGCAACATTGAAACTGTTATTCTCTATTTTTCCAATCGTGCTACATGACCAGCTGAATAACAGCTAGTTGACAGCTATGCTGACATGGACACGACATGTAGGTGAGAGGTAAAATTTCCTGTTTTCCGTGTCATCACACTAAAGCAGCCAAAATAAAGGAAAAGATAGAGTAACATGATTCTGATAAAGAGACCTTGGTTCTGAAATAACCCTAACTTCCACCATCTTAAATATATGTCCTATTCCCTATGAATCCCTAAATTCAAGATTATATGTTATTTAGATCGGGATATAGGTTGAGTTTTTAAGAAGTTTGATTTTTTTCTAAAGGAGCAAATGTAGAGAAATCCCTCGTTAAAGTTCTAGAAAAAGAAGAAAAAACAGCTAATTGAATCAGGTGATTACAGCGAGTCTGTGAAGCCTTTCTATAGTAATTCTGATCGGTTTATGAACCAGATCTCAAATCAAACTTATATAACAGATACATACACAATGAATTTAAGAGTTTTCATTCAATAATCCATCAAAAGCGAGAACTGTTTTTCTTCGATCATTAGAAAACAGCCTAACTTTGGATCGAGTCCGATTAAGCTTTCATTAACTGAAATTGAAAAAGGTTTTGAACAGATCAAGCTAGTTTTTTTTTTTTTTTTTTTTAAATCCCTAGCTATGTGAATCTGATTTGTTTTCAGTAAAATATCATCATGATGCATGGCACAAGATAGAAGTCACAATCGTCATTTTCATTAAATAAAAAATGAATCATCAGTTAGTTAGAATGAAATTTTTGTGGACATGGATGGATTAGAATATCAATTAGAAATTGAAGAAGTAGTAGAAAAGGATGTAACAGTCCTCCTTCTGATGATAATGGTGCAACGATGAAGAAACAAAAGAGATTACAGAAAAGAAGTTCGCCGATTACAAATAAGAAATTGTTTCCGATGACATGGATAACATCAGAATCACATTTTTCGCCACGTTGCTTGCCACGTCCAATTCAGCTGTCAGGTAGCTGTTAAACGGCTGGCTATATAGCATTTTCGCTATTTTTCTTTATTCGTACAAGTCATGGATATTAGCTTCCAATCATTTGTGATTGCTAATGTAACTGTTATTTTCCATTCTTGTCATGCTCTTATCAAGTTGCTGCTGGTGATATCTTATTGGGGGTTAAAGTTGGTTGATGTATTAATTTAAATATTTTGTTCAGAAATCAATTTCAGAAACCATAATTGGCTAATTACCAATTTTCTTTGAAGCACCTAAGACTAAGATTATCTCAACTTCTTGTTCCCTTCCTCAATAATTTGAAATTTTTAAGAATGAAGAAAACACACATTAAGGGATAGTAACACACATCTCACTGGCGATGTTGAAGAGCATAGCCAGTTTTTACACTTCATGAGAATGAAACCAATTCAAAACTGATTTGAAAGTCTATTTCACTGACACAGTTGTAACTATAAATTCTCTACAGCTGCAGCTAAAATCCGCAATGCCTTCCAAAAGCTAGCTAATGTGCTAGTTAGGACCTAACACTAAGATATCTTACATGGCTGTATGATGTCATCCTGAAGGCTAAATCTATTATATCGGAGAAATGTTCATATATAAAGCTTATAAGATCTTTTAGCCAGCGTTGATGCACCTAAAATTAGAGAATGGGAGAACTAAGCATTTGGTGGGCAAAACATCCAAGGATTGGCCTTCAACAGATGATTATTAGCACAAAACTAATCAATCTAATGACATAAAGCCATAAAACTATAAAATCAACTAAGCAACAGAAAACAGTTTCAAAATAGAAAGTTCTAAAAGATATATAGTTAGTTACCCTAGAGTTGTCACTGCCTCCTTTCTCTTGACATACAGGACCTGACATTTCTGACGACATACTAAACACTTTTCCGATTGCACTTTTCTCCTCGATTGAAACGTCTAGGCTCTTATTACCCTCACTAACTCTTCTAGGTGATGCGGGAAACTTCTGAATCTGGCATGCATCAAAAACAACATCAATTCCGATTCAAGGAATATGATTTTTTATAGTTAATAGGGCCAGATATTTTCGATGACACACTAACCGCTTTTCCTCTTCCATTTTTTTCTTCAACCGAAGCTCTTTTTCCCTTATCGCGCTTTCTAACCCTAAATGATGTGGGAGACTCTTCAATCTGCTGCATTAGAAACAACATGAATTTTCCAATTCAAGGGATAAACTTTTATAAAATAATAATTTATACTTTTATAGTAAATACCTGGGGATCGCTGATTTTCGTGATTCCCTGGTGGAGTTTGGAACTCTATCGAAGAAACCAAAGCCAATGCAGTTGTGTAAAATGAGCAAACCCCAAAGAAGATAAAAGAGCAGCAGTTGTTTATTTTCTGAGTCAAGTATGATTTGGTCTTGATGTAAATGTTGGTTTACGTAGTTGTTGATGGTGGTTTTTAGACAAGGGGTAAAATCGTAAAACCCCATGACCTAGTGTTACCCGCAACACATTAACTAAGAGCATTTAACTCAAGTGTAAATAATTAATAGGGGTATTTTTTTCAAAATACCAGATTAGGGTTTTCAACAACGAACCCTAATTCCAAAACCAAAAACAGCCCTGCGCATCATGGCGACAATGCCAAACCAAGCGCATATTGCGCACCATGGCAACAATGCCAAACCAAGCCGCACCTGGCAACAATGGCAAACCAAGCATCATGGCAACAATGCCAAACCAAGCCAAGATACTGCGCACCATGGCAACAATGCCAAACCAAGCGCACCACTGCACCATGGCAACAATGCCAAACCAAGCGCACCCTGCACCATGGCAACAATGCCAAACCAAGCGGCATCTGCGCACCATGGCAACAATGCCAAACCAAGCCGCATACTTGCGCGCCATGGCAACAATGCCAAACCAAGCCGCACCACTGCGCACCATGGCACAATGCCAAGCAGCTATGCTATGCCTTTGGCCCACGCCAAATATAGCGCCCTAGGGCTTGCAAGACTTGCAACTAGGTCAACATGGCCGCACGTGCCATTGGCACATGCAAACACGTGTCGCAAGCCATATTTCCAAGCGCTATGCCTTTGGCCCACGCCAAATATAGCGCCCTAGGCCTGCAAGACTTGCAACTAGGTCAACATGGCCGCACGTGCCATTGGCACATGCCAACACGTGTCGCAAGCCATATTTCCAAGCCGCTATGCCTTTGGCCCACGCCAAAATATAGCGCCCTAGGCTTGCAAGACTTGCAACTAGGTCAACATGGCCGCACGTGCCATTGGCACATGCCAACACGTGTCGCAAGCCATATTTCCATGCCGCTATGCCTTTGGCCCACGCCAAATATAGCGCCCTAGGCTTGCAAGACTTGCAACTAGGTCAACATGGCCGCACGTGCCATTGGCACATGCCAACACGTGTCGCAAAGCCATATTTCCAAGCCACTATGCCTTTGGCCCACGCCAAATATAGCGCCCTAGGCTTGCAAGACTTGCAACTAGGTCACCACGGCCGTCGTGCCATTGGCACATGCCAACACGTATCGCAAGCCCTATTTCCAAGCCGCTATGCCATTGGCCCCACGCCAAATATAGCGCCCTAGGCTCAAGACTTGCAACTAGGTCGACATGGCCGTACATGCCATTGGCACATGCCAACACGTGTCGCAAGCAATGTTTCCAAGCCGCTATGCCATTGGCCCACGCCAAATATAGCGCCCTAGGCTCGCAAGACTTGCAACTAGGTCAACATTCAAAAGCACATGCCATTGGCACATGCCAAACACACACGCTGGTAGCCTAACTTGCAAACCGTGCAACCTACCACCAAGGCATTCCGCACATGCCATTGGCACATGCCAAACACACACGGTTAGCCTAACTTGCAAACCGTGAAACCTACCACAGGCATTCCGCACATGCCAACGGCACATGCCAAACACACACGCTGGTAACCTAACTTGCAAACCGTGCAACCTACCACCAAGGCATTCCGCACATGCCAAACGCACACGCCCCAGTAGCCTAACTTGCAAAACCGTGCAACCTACCACCAAGGCATTAGCACATGCCATTGGCACATGCCACACGCGCCACTAGCGGCGCCACTTGTACTCAAGATGCAACCAACACTCGAGACATCAACACAAAGCGGGGATGCTTCTTTAGGGTTTTGGTTTGGCGGTGACTGACATACGGCGTACACTACGCTCACATTAAGAAGCGTGAAAAGGAATAAAGCGGTCAAATAAAAGAGGAAATAATGGTGAAAAATGTTTTCACCCATTAAAACATCTGGTTACCACCTCCTCCCATTATTTCACCCTTTACTCTCTTCCTTCATGAGGTCGAGGTACGTTTCAATCTCAACTTGTATAAATAGGTCTTACCTATTTCCACCCAGACAACAAGTCTCGGTCGGAGAAAAAATACTACACTCTCAGAAAGGCAACTTTGCAAGCTCTCCCAAAAAGCTTTCATCTCTTGCAAGCTTCCTAAGCTTTCACTTTCTGATACAAGTCGAGATACTACTCTCCTCAACACCTTTCTTTGCTTCCCTCCCCAAATCAACCCTTCTCCTCCACTTTGTGACCGAAGCAAGTCTGGAACGGCCATTTCTTGGTTTAGGCCGGACTTGTACAGATTGATCTCTCGAACCTATAAAGTGCTCACGTGCAGCACATTTGTTTAGGGTTTGAACCGGTTTCTCACTCACCTACCGAATTTACCGAAATCGGCGAAAACGATTTTACCCATAAACAATTGGCGACCACAACGGGAGGATTGATCTATCGACAATAATATCAGTTGTCGATCTCGTTCTTCGACCCGGATGTCAAGATGGTAGGGGAGGCGACTCAATCCGACCCAACTACGAACGACCGGTTACTAGTTGTAAAAACTACACAAGAAAAAGCGGGGACTTCTTTGAAGATGATATTACTCAATCGTCAAAGATGCTACCGGCGATTGGGGACTTCTTTGGCGATGCTACCGACAAAATCGCCATCAAAACCGCCTTTTACATGGAGAGGGGGGCGTGTTCGCAAAACCTATGAAGTGAGTAAATTCGGACTGGGCAAGATATACAATCTATATTTAGGTTCTTAGTAAAACCGTCATACCTCTTTTAGTCTTGTGCCTATTGCTAGCACACACTTTCATAAAAGCAATATTCTTTTCCCAAAACATAATCGAGTCATACTATCAAAACCATTCATCCCGAAATAATCCAATACCCTAAAAAGCTACCAGTGTCTATCAAAGATCAAGTTTTGAACCCGGACATCAATATGTCTTTCAAAAAAAAAAAAGAGGAACCTAAATGAAAGTTTAACGGAAAACGTTCAAGGAAAATCGTCCAACGATCTCTCTTCTTGGAGAAAGTCAACTTTGCGTCTTCAAGAGCCGCTCTCTTCATAGTCAACATCTTGGAAAGCTTTTGAGTTCCATCTCCTGTCGGGAAATCTCCTCGGCGGAAAGGCTTTCGATTCTTTGCATCTTTTCAAGCTGTTGGATCTCAGCAAGGCCTTCGACAAACCACGAAGTGTTGAACTCCTTTTACGCACACGTCGCGATGGTGCTCCCGGTTAGCAATAACGTCTTGAAACGGTGTGACCGGTCACCTCACGCATATCCTCGATGGAAGATAAAGCCTCTTCCACACGCTTAACCAGCGCAAAATCGACTAGTGACTTTCTTGGTTGTAGCCATATGTCGTGCTTCTCCCATATTACGGTGTACAACGCCTCATGCTTAGCCAGGCACGCTAAAGCCGCCAACCAAAGACATGACCCGGATAAGGAACCAAGTACGGGGGATCAAAAATGGCGCACACAAGTGGCCTCCACGACTCATGAAGGTCTTCTTCCATGTCTCGGCAACAACCATCGAGAGAATCATCCACCGTTTGAACCACGTCTGTGCCGGCAATTGGCTAACTCCCATCTCAAGTCCGGCGGTGGTCACCAAAGGCAAGTTTCGTGTGACTCCACCCCAGAATCGTCCTCGAACCGGATTCCTCCTATGAACTTGAGTTAGACATTTTTCAAAAAAGAAACAAAAGAAGAAAGAAAAAAGAAGCGCGAAACTCACCAAACCACTTCCAGAAGAAAGAACCGGTCTTTGCAGGAGGAATCACTCTCACTTGTTGAAATTTCTTCTTTCTCGACTCATCACCGCTATGAGTAGGCTCGGTGCTTTGGATTCCTTGAAGAAACTGCCGTCTCCGGCAACGTGCAAGGGAGCGAAAGCATTAACACTACCGAAGCCACAGAAGGAAACAAGACACATGTTCTCAGTAGAAATTCACGTGTTGTGAGACAAACCAATGAAGAGGCGACACATACACTGGTTATTGGAAGAACCCAGAAAGACACAAGAGCGGTGGGAGGATCTTGTGGCAAATCCGAACCCGCCAACACGATTCTTCGTTCTCCATTCTTTGGCACTGGGGACTTTCCGAGTTGCTAGGCAACTTTCGCTTGGGATCTCTCAACATTGGATACTTACTTAAAACTGCTGGGAAGGTTTGCAACGAGCGTTTTCCACCACGTTATTCACAAAATCTCGGATCATAATAAACTCGTCGCACCAAAACTCATTATAGCCGAAGGTTGTCGAAGTTACTCTTCCCATTTGAAAGAAGGAAGACGGATACCAGCTCAAGGGCACACTGGCGTCAAGGGCGACACGCAATGAATCCTTAGGGATCGCCGCGGTAAACAAGAGGCACCCCTTGATCGAAACCCATGTGACGAAGCACGGTCAATATTATAAGCAGCTATCTGGAAAGACCCCACGAAGAAAGACGGTATATAACCGGGCGAGCAGCTCTGAATAAACGAGGTTTTCACCAACACTCAAATCGTCATGAAGAAGACAAAGACGTGAGCGGAGCGGAAGCAAAGGTGTCCATTTGAGTCAGCGACTTATGGACCGGCCCCCATGGACGAAAATTGATTTCATGCAACTTATCAAGAAAACTAACCAAACTCACGCCAACTCGTGGGCCTTTGTTCACCCATCGAAGAATTCGAGAGCCCCCCACTCACGGGAAGCGAAGGCGGTTTGAGCATACTTCTCAAAGTGCTCCCATAGCCGGGACTTGCGGAAAAGCAACGTGCACATATGAATCCACTTTCATGAAACCATTGAAACTTGCATGTTCGCAACTAGGTGATCCGGATGCACATACGAGGAACCAAGGAACAACTTGCCAATGGGAAGAACTTCACCCTTTGCCAACTTCACAGCAATCTCTAGCAACTCCGGTCTTATTCCTTTCTTGCCGAACCGTCATCAAAATGTCTCTGGGACAACCGGAGAGCCAAAAATATCTGCGACATGAAGATCAAGCACTTTTACATTCGGGGCTCCAACTCGTCCGGAAACCATTGAGATATCCACCAACCGTAAGGGAAACCTTTCATCCTCTTTTAGGCGAGAATCCTTCGACTTCGCAATGGAGTCTTTCCGAGCAAAATCCCCCAACTTAGCGCCGGGTCATCCCGCATCTTCACCTCACTTTCGGATAGTTGGATTCTAAGATTCCCGATTCTAGGAAGATTGACAAGAGAGCCACACTCTCCAAGGAGAAAGTTATCTCACCCCATCTACATATGATTGTATGGGTGTCCGAACACCATCTGGAGATGTAAGCAACCAAGCCTGGGATGTCCTTCCTAATGCGGAGATTTCTTGAAGTCTTGGCGGCATTAATGACTCTGCGCTCGAGTCAAGTTGGTATTTATACGCTCCTTGCTCACCATGAACTCAACCCATCTATCAAAAAGAACGCAATGGACTTTGACACATCCACTAAAGTCAATGTTGGAAGATGAATATACCCCTTTATGAAGACAAGAACCGAATGGTGCTCTGCAGGCGAACCAGAACGTGTCCTCTGTCATCCTCCTCTTAGGTTAGCAAAATTGGCACGAAACACAGGTGATTCTTAGAGCGGGGCGAGGGCTCTAGTTAAGAATTCATCATCTGTGTTCGGTTTGGAATTATGAGCATCCTTCGACGAAGTGAAATGTGGTTCAAGTAACATCTTATCGAATTCCTTCATAACAATTTGGTAATAAGATATCTGCACAAAACAAACGGAGAAAGACGAAGTTATCTCCCTGACACATAATCGTACCCAACAAAAAAAAAAAAAAAAGAGGGGAAGGAGGACGTATTTTATTCGGATTCAAGACTATATACACGAGTATTTTATTCGGGTTCAAGACTATATACACGGTATTTTATTCGGGTTCAAGACTATATACGCAGTATTTTTCTTCGGGTTCGAAACTATATACGCGGCATTCTATACGGGTACAAGTGTGTCTACAGTATCCTTCTTCGGGTTCAAAAATATATATGGAGCATTTTCTATTGGTTCAAAAAAACGCGTGGTACTTCTTTCAAGAAGCAAAAAATCATATATACAATATTTTCCTGCGGGTTCGAAGTCATACGAAGCGTATACACAGTATTCTTCTTCGAGATCCATACAGAGTTCTCTACGAGTTCGAAATACACGTGCAGTGTTTCGTACAAGCTCAAATACGCCTACGGTATCGTTCTTCGGGTTGAGAATTATATAAGGAGCATCCTCTACGGGTTCAAAATACACACGCGGTATTTTCTTGAGGTTCAAATATTTCTTTCGGGGACCGAAAATTCACATATGCAATATTTCCTACGGGTTCAAACAATACATGCAATATTCCCTTGGTTGCATACATACAATATTTTCTACAAGAGGCACGCCAAGGAATCATATGCAAGGATTGTGGAAGCGCCTACTCTTAAGGTTTACACCAACGTGAAAGAAAAAAAAAAGAGAGAAGAAAGTACTCGAAGACATACAAAGGTTGGTTTCTCTTTGCCGCTAGTATGAAAAGAGGAAAGAATAAAACGCAGAATGGGGAGAAAGGGGCTTTATATATATATATATATACATATATAGGCGTGAAAGACTTTGAAATAGGGAAGGATTTCCCTTTCACCAAAATCACGCGTGTAAGAAGCGGGCCCACAAAGGTGCGACTTCCCAATGCCGCCAAGTCACGCCCGGCAAGCACGGTTTCCAAGTTGCACCGGCCCCCACCAATTGCGCCGACCTCCCAATGGCCGCACAAGTCACGCCTACAAGCACGCACGGTTTCTACACTTTGCGCCGGTCCCACCAGCTAGCACACTCAGTTTCCCAATTCACGCCAACTTCCCAACGTCGCCCCAAGCTGCACCGGCCCCACCAATTGTGCCAGCCTCCCGATTTGTGCAAAACTACCATAGGTAAGGATTCCAAATCCTATTTATAAAAGGTCAGACAAGCCTCCTTCAATTTTCTTTACGGTCTGCTGATAATAGTTTGTCACCATCTTATGCTTACCTCGCAACAAAGCCTCTGTTTCCGAGCTAGCTAGGGGACTTAATGTTGATGGTGGTTTTTAGACAAGGGTAAAATCGTAAAACCCCATGACCTAGTGTTACCCGCAACACATTAACTAAGAGCATTTAACTCAGTGTAAATAATTAATAGGGGTATTTTTTCAAAATGCATTAGGAGTTTTCAACACAAAACCCTAATTCCAAAACCAAACAGCACCACTGCGCATCATGGCAACAATGCCAAACCAAACCGCATCTCTGCGCACCATGGAAACAATGCCAAACCAAGCCGCACCACTGCGCACCATGGCAACAATGCCAAACCAAGCCGCACCACCATCGCGCACCATGGCAGACAATGCCAAACCAAGCCACATCTTTGCGCATCATGGCGTGAATGCCAAACCAAGCCGCATCTTTGCGCACCATGGCAACAATGCCAAACCAAGCCGCACCTGCGCGCACCATGGCAACAATGCCAAACCAAGCCGCACCCATGGAAACAATGCGCACCATGGCAACAATGCCAAACCAAGCCGCATCTTTGCGCACCATGGCAACAATGCCTAACCAATCCGCATCTTTCTGCGCAGCCATGACAACAATGCCAAACCAAGCGCACCACGCACCATGGCAGCAATGCCAAGCCTCTATGCCTTTGGCCCACGCCCAATATAGCGCCCTAGGCTTGCAAGACTTGCAACTAGGTCAACATGGCCGCACGTGCCATTGGCACATGCCAACACGTGTCGCAAGCCATATTTCCAACCCTATGCCTTTCGCCCATGCCAAATATAGCGCCCCTAGGCTTGCAAGATTCACAACTAGGTCAACATGGCCGCACGTGCCATTGGCACATGCCAACACGTGTCGCAAGCCATATTTCCAAGCCGCTATGCCTTTGGCCCACGACAAATATAGCGCCCTAGGCTTGCAAGACTTGCAACTAGGTCAACATGGCGCACGTGCCATTGGCACATGCCAACACGTGTCGCAAGCCATATTTCCAAGCCACTATTCCTTTGGCCCACGCCAAATATAGCGCCCTAGGCTTGCAAGACTTGCAACTAGGTCACCACGGCCGCACGTGCCATTGGCACATGCCAACACGTATCGCAAGCCCTATTTCCAAGCCGCTATGCCATTGGCCCACGCCAAATATAGCGCCCTAGGCTTGCAAGACTTGCAACTAGGTCACCACGGCCTTCGTGCCATTGGCACATGCCAACACGTATCGCAAGCCATATTTCCAAGCCGCTATGCCATTGGCCCACGCCAAATATAGCGCCCTAGGCTCGCAAGACTTGCAACTAGGTCAACATGGCCGTACATGCCATTGGGACATGCCAACACGTGTCGCAATCAATGTTTCCAAGCCGCTATGCCATTGGCCCACGCCAAATATAGCGCCCTAGGCTCAAAAGACTTGCAACTAGGTCAACATTCCGCACATGCCATTGGCACATGCCAAACACACACGCTGGTAGCCTAACTTGCAAACCGTGCAACCTACCACAATGGCATTCCGCACATGCCATTGGCACATGCCAAACACACACGCTGGTAGCCTAACACCAAACCATGCAACCTACCACCAAGGCATTCCGCACATGCCATTGGCACATGCCAAACACACACAGGTAACCTAACTTGCAAACCGTGCAACCTACCACCAAGGCATTCCGCACATGCCATTGGCACATGCCAAACGCACACGGTAGCCTAACTTGCAAACCGTGCAACCTACCACCAAGGCATTCCGCACATGCCATTGTCACATGCCACCACGCCCACTAGCGGCGCCACTTGCACTCAAGATGCAACCAACACTCGAGACATCAACACAAACTGGTGGATGCTTCTTTAGGGTTTTGGTTTGGCGGTCACAGCATGCAGCGTACACTACGCTCACATTAAGAAAGCGTGAAAAGGAATAAAGCGGTCAAATTAAAGAGGAAATAATGGTGAAAAACGTTTTTACCCATTAAAACATACGGTTACCACCTCCTCCCATTATTTGACCCTTTACTCTCTTCCTTCATGAGGTCAGGGTACGTTTCAATCTCGACTTGTATAAATAGGTCTTACCTATTTCCACCAGACAACAAGTCTCGGTCAGGAGAAAAATACTACACTCTCAGAAAGGCAACTTTGCAAGCTCTCCCAAAAAGCTTTCATATCTTGCAAGCTTCCTAAGCTTTCACTTTCTGATACAAGTCGAGATACTACTCTCCTCAACACCTTTCTTTGCTTCCCTCCCCAAATCAACCCTTCTCCTCCACTTTGTGACCGAAGCAAGTCTGGAACGGCCATTTCTTGGTTTAGTGGGACTTGTGTAGTTGATCTCTCGAACCTATAAAGTGCTCACGTGCGGCACATTTGTTTAGGGTTTGAACCGGGTTCTCACTCACCTACCGAATTTACAGAAATCGGCGAAACGATTTTTACCCATAAACGGTAGTAAATTGAACATTTGCATGTACAATTTAAGGGAGGATGTTAAGAGTAATATTTCTAGTGTGATGTCCACTGTTTGATTCTAAGAACAAAGAAGAGAGAGGAGAAATACACACAAACTCTATTTCATTGATCGTATAAACAAGGCTGTTGGGGGAGACTTACCAAATCCGAGCCGCTATGCGCAATACGAAACTTACACAAGCAATGACATACAAATGCGGAAAAATAACACAACTACGCAATATAGAAGCAATCACACAACACGTAATTCGTGGAAAAACCCCTCAAGGTGAAGGGTAAAAAACCACGGGCAAATCTTCCACTATGACAATAATGGATTACACACAATTCTCCCAATTTGGGGATACACTCTACTTCAAGGTGCATATAGCACTTGGATAACCAATTTGCCTAATTACACTCACCACTAGGGTGGATCAACAATTTATTCACCTAAATAGGTAAGATTCACTATCAATTTGAGAATAACAAGAGTAAGATTACTTACTACTAGAGTTTGAGCAAACCCTAGATTTTTCCCCTTTGAAGAGATGTGGAAATTGATAAATCAATCTACACCACAACAACCAATAGATCCTTAGCTAAGAACCCTTTATTCTTCTCTTCAAGATAACTCCAAAAACATCACCAAAGATCAACTCTAATGGTGGCTACACTCTCTCTCTTTTCTTCTTCCTCTCTTTCTCTTTCTTCACAAGGGTTTGTGAGAATTCTTATTTATCTCCTGATGCCTTTTGCTCTTGTTATAACATAACAAGGCAACCACTATTTAACTCCTCCCATTGGTTAAGGGGACTCCTTTGTTGGACCATAAGGAGGGACCGGCCCAACAATCTCCCCCTCACGACTTATGGCAAGGTACCCGTCACCACCAAACCTGCCCTGCTGCAGAAATACACATGCTTGTATTTTGGTAGCGACTTTGTCATCATATCAGAACCGTTGTCATCTGTATGGATCTTCTCAATATACAAGACCTTCTCGTCGAGAACTTCTTGTATCCACTGATACCTAATATTGATGTTCTTGGACCTCGAGTGAAAACTCGAATTCTTGCTGAGATGGATGGCACTCTGTCACCACATAAGAACGATGAACCTTTGTTGCTTCACACCGAGTTCTCTAATAAACCTCTTCATCCATATCATCTCCTTGCAACTCTCCGTAGCTGCAATGTACTACCTGCTCTCTGTAGTAGATAATGCCACACATTTTTGTAACTTGGATTGCCAAGACACGGCTCCCCACCATAGGTAAATAAGTAACCCGATGTCAACTTGAGACCTGTCTTGAGCACACTGCAAATCTGAATCTGTGTAGCCAACTAACTCTGGCTTGTCACCTCCATAACACAAACACATATTAGAAGTACCCCTTAGATACCGTAGTATCCATTTCTTTGCTTCCCAATGCTCCGGACCGGGATTTGATAGAAATCTGCTCACCACTCCAACCTGCATAAGCTATATCCATTGTACACACCATTGCATATATCAAACTACCAACTAACGTATGCATAAGGAATATTCTCCATCTTCCGTTTCTCAACATCATTCACGGGACATTGATCACGAGTTAACTTAAAATGGTTTGCAAGTGGACAACTTACCGGCTCACCTTGTCCATGTTAAATCTTTGCAACACCTTCTCAATGTAGCTTTCTTGTGATAACCACAACTTCCTTGCTTTCCTATCACGAGTGATTTCCATGCCAAGAATACGCTTTGCGGCACCCAAGTCTTTCATAGCAAAAGACTTGCTCAAATCGACTTCAACTTTGTCAATTTTCTTCTTATCTTTGCCAACAATAAGCATGTCATCAACATATAGCAAAAGAATAAGAAAATCACCATCGACAAATTTTTTGAATGAATACACAATGATCTGAAGCTGTTCTCTTGTACCCATGTTCCTTCATGAACGATTCAAACTTCTTGTACCATCTTTTAGGAGCTTGCTTCAAACCATATAGAACTCTTCTTTAGCTTGCACATCATGTGCTCTTTACCTTTGACTTCAAAACCCTCGGGTTGTGCCATATACACATCTTCCTCCAACTCACCGTGAAGAAATGCTGTCTTGACATCTAGTTGTTCTATCTCAAGATCCAAACTAGCAGCTATTGCCAAGACAACCCGAATAGAAGGAAATCTCACCACCGGTGAGAAAATCTCGTCAAAGTCAACACCCTTTCTCTGCTCATAACCCTTCACAACTAAGCGTGCTTTGTACCTTGGTTGTGAGTTACCATCTTGATCTTGATTCTATACACCCACTTGTTCTTGAATTTTTACGGTTTTCTGGCTTATCAACCAAATCAAAAGTGTCATTCTCATCTAAAGAACCAACCTCTTCTTTCATGGATTTCAACCACTTCTGACTTTCAGGAACACTAAGAGCTTCTTCATAAGACTCTGGTTCACCTGCATCTGTGAGCATCACATACTCATGTGGTGTATATTTTGTTGAAGGTAATCTGGTTCTGCTGGATCTTCTCAACTCGACTTACGGTTGTTGTTGCACTTCTTGCTCAACATCACCCACTGGAACATCTTCATGAGCTTCATCTTCATGATTGTGTTCTTCTTCTTCATTTCCATTACGATCAACATCATCATCATGTTGTTCGGAGAAGGAACAAGCTGGATTTGGATCCAAGGTCATATCATCTTGAAGCTTTGGCATCTCAATCTTCTCAAAGTTTTCAATAGTCTGGTCTTCAAGGAATACTGCATCCCTACTTCTGATAACCTTCTTGTCAACTGGATCCCAAATTTGTAACCAAACTTCTCTGTCCCATATCCTAGGAACACACACTTTGCTTTGCTTTGTCATCAAGCTTTGATCTACGATCTTTTGGGATATAAACAAAAGCCACCGCAACCAAACACTCTCAAGTGATCATAAGTAGGCTCTTTGTCTCTCCATACCTTTTTTGCTACTTCTCCATCTAGCGGTCTTGAAGGAGACCGATTGATCAAATACACAAGACGATATTCATTGCTTCACCCGAAATGCTTCGCAACTTGGAATGAGATAACATGCACCCCGATTCTCTCAAGAATAGTGTGGTTCATCCTCTCTCGCAACACCATTATGTTGTGGAGTCTTGATGTGATTGTTCATGACGTATACCCATGCCCTTGCAATACACTTCAAGCGGTCCAATGTATTCTCCCCCATTGTCGAGCAGAAGGCACTTCAAGGTTCTACTGTTTCTATTTCCACCATCTTTGTGAAACATCTTGAACACGGGAACAACATCGTCTTTGGTCTTGATTGCATATGACCAAACCTTCCTTGAAGCATCATCTATGAAAGTAACAAAGTAAAAGTCACCACCAAGTGTTTTGACCCTTAAAGGTCCACATACGTGGAATGACCAAGATCAATAATACCAAATTACGCTTGGGTAAAGTTTTATGAAAGGAAACTCTAGTTTGTTTACCAACCAAACAATGAGTACACTTACCCAATTGCATACCTTTGGCCTTTGGCAAGACTTGTCTTTTGGTGAGGATTTGAATTCCCTTCTCACTAAGATGACCAAGTCCTCTATACCCACAGCTCGGAGGTTGAATCTTTGTCAACAACATTCAACTCACCTTTAAACACCTTCACCTATGTTTTGTACAATGTGCCACACTTCTTGCCTCTTGCAATAACCATGGAGCCCTTGTTAGCTTCCATTTTCCATCACCCAAGTGATTGTTGTACCCTTCATCATCTAACACTCCAGGTGACATTAGATTCAAACGAAGATCTGGTACATGTCGCACATTCTCGAGAACCAATGTGCAGCCAACAGCTGGTCTCAACTTTTACATCACCCATTCCTAAAATTTTAGCAACACCAGCATTTCCCATTAAGTGACCCAAAGTCACCAGCCTTGTAGGAGGTAAATACATCTTCATATGGAGTGGCATGATAAGATGCACTGAATCAACAATCCACTCCACGAATCGGAACTGCAGAACTCACACAAACTTCATTACAATCACGAGAATAAAATGATATCACCATCTTTACCAGACTGCAACATCAACTGTCTTGTTTATCATTTCCTTTCCCCTTCTTGTGTTCTTGCTTGACTTCCTGCATTCATTTGAATAGTGACCTTTCATACGACGGTTCTAACATTCAATGTTCTTTCTGGACTTTGATTGACCCCTTGACTTGCTACGGCCAACTTGTCCTCTGTCTTTTCTTCTACCCCGATTTTTACGTAACAAGATCTTGAATGAGATGAGTCAATGACCTTCTTCTAACTTCTTCATTCAACAAACTGTTTGTAGCAACGGTCATGTTCAACTTCACATGCGGAAGCGAAATAAGCCGAGACAATTCCTCAATGGCTCCCAGCCTGTACAGTAAAGTTTTTAACAACAAATAAGCTTGAATCTCTTCAGGAATTATCAGCTCCATAGATGTAAGCTGATTCATAATACCCTTCATTTTATTTAAATATTGCGCCATTGTACTCCCTTCCTTGTACCACAGCTTTCCAAGCCTTTTGAATAGAAGAGATTTGCACAAGGAGGCTATTGATCATATATCTGCTCTAACTTGGTCCCACAAAGAATATGCTAGTGTCTCACTAGCCACATGATGAAAAATACTATCATCAATCCACTTGGCGAATGAAACCAACCGCTTTACGATTAGTAACTTTCCAATCTTCTTCACTTGTCTTCTCAGGCCTCACTCCCTTCTTCTCTATTGGACCATAGAGATCTTTACAATATAAATCCAGTCTTCCATCTTCGCCTTCCATATCACAAAGTTCTCACCGGTAAAATTGACCATTCTATTACTAGTACTAGCTTCCGTCATTGCAATGGATTAGCTTAACCCAAAAGCTCTGATACCACTTGTTGGGGGAGACTTACCAAATCCGAGCCGCTATGTGCAATACGAAACCTACACAAGCAATGACATACAAATGCGGAAATAACACAACTACGCAATATAGAAGCAATCACACAACACCGCAATTACGTGGAAAAACCCCTCAAGGTGAAGGGTAAAAAACCACGGGCAAATCTTCCACTATGACAATAATAGGTTACACACAATTTTCCCAATTTGGGGATACACTCTACTTCAAGGTGCATATAGCACTTGGATAACCAATTTGCCTAATTACACTCACCACTAGGGTGGATCAACAATTCATTCACCTAAATAGGTAAGATTCACTATCAATTTGAGAATAGCAAGAGTAAAATTACTTACTACTAGAGTTTGAGCAAACCCTAGATTTTTCCCCCTTTGAAGAGATGTGGAAATTGATAAATCAATCTACACCACAACAACCAATAGATCCGTAGCTAAGAACCCTTTCTTCTTCTCTTCAAGATAACTCCAAAAACATCACCAAAGATCAACTCTAATGGTGGCTACACTCTCTCTCTCTTTCTTCTTCCTCTCTTTCTCTTTCTTCACAAGGGTTTGTGAGAATTCTTATTTATCTCCTGATGCCTTTTTCTCTTGTTATAACATAACAAGGCAACCACTATTCAACTCCTCCTATTGGTTAAGGGGACTCCTTTGTTGGACCATAAGGAGGGACCGGCCCAACACAAGCCTCTTAAATAGCAATACATAACTGACAATAACCGTTTCTTATAACTGACTCCTGACTGATAGGAAAACATATTCCCAAATACGTGTGACATCAGTCACTACAAATATTACTCTTAACACGATCCTTCTGTACTTGTTGAGATGAGGCTACTCGACGTCTTCTCCCATCTCTCTATGGCATTTGGATCTTTAATCCCTCTCCATTTAGATTCTGTTTGGAACCAGTTGTATACATCCATATCGTCGATCTTCCTTCCTTCTTCTTCGTTTTAATTATCTGAAATAACCCTTTTTTTTGATAAAATCTTCTAAAATATCGGACAAATAAAAGAATACACAAAATAGGATTCATGGACATATATAGGCAAACATTAGTAATTATTTACTATGGTACTACTATGATCTGGCTTTTTATGCATTGTCACGTTTGGGTGTATTACAGTCAGCAAATGCATATTACAGTCAGCTGCCTAGTTGGATGGAAATAAAGTATTTAAACGGGAAGCAGAAATTTATTATATTTCAGAAGCCCTAGCCGAATGAAACTGAAACCTCTAAAATCGCTTAATCGGTCAAGAAGATCAGTTGAAGAACAAGGAAGTCTCAAGCATTGTCACATTTCCGTCGCTGCTAACCCAATTTGAGGTACGATTCATTTATTCTTGATGTTTTTAGTGTTTCAAAACTAGGGTTTCCTGAGATTGTATGGTATGAAGTCTCAAGCATTGTCACATTTCCGTCGCTGCTAACCCAATTTGAGGTACGATTCATTTATTCTTGATGTTTTTAGTGTTTCAAAACTAGGGTTTCCTGAGATTGTATGGTTTTATAAAGAGGGTTTGCTGATTTCTTGGTATTTTAAAACTAGGTTTCGAAATATGCATTTTAGTAGCAGCAACAGAAGAATTGCTAAAACTCCTACACATATTAAGAAAGAGAAAATAAAATTCTTTCAGCATTTAAAATAAAATAAAATGAGAGAGTTCAATAATCCCAAAGTTTATTTAGGTTAGAAAATTGGTTAAGAATTTATTTATGCTTAGGAGAACTGTTGTTTGGGAAACAGAAGATTGGTGACAAAATCCTTTTTGCTGTCGAACAATTGTTTGTGTTTTTGATCTCGTTTATTTTTGATGAAACATTGACAACATCTTTTCGTACGAGCAGCTTAAAGCCATGTTAATGCCTGGTATACGTGTTTGGATTGGGTTACAATATCAAAAGGATGTGAATGCATTCGTTAGCCGGGGAAGAGCAGACTCGAGTTTGGCTTCCCCGCATCGCACTCAATTTTGATTGGTTCATTAAGACCAGGCGATCTTCTTGATATGACATGGTTTAGCAAGAAAAGCAGTCTTTTAGACTAAGACATGTTGAAATAATTGTATGTGATTAGTATCTTTATAAGCTAAGGCTGTCTGGATTGGTTACTTTGTGCATTTGTTTTTATCGCAAAATCATTTTCAAACAGAGAGCTTTGAAAGGTGAAATAAACAGTTAGCATGGAATAAGACTTGAGGCATTGAGGGGATATAGTTTAAACGATAAAATAAAATGAATCGGGATCTTGCACCTTAGTGACAACCTTTCTCTTGGATAGGAGCACTTTATGTGCACTAAAAAGACCGACGGTATTCTTATATGTACTAGAGTCACTTTTTATTTTTATAAAAGATCTATTCAAATAACTTAAAATCAGCATAGTGAATGGAGATGTCTTCATCAAATACTTTGAAGTTTGAAACCTATATGCGGGTATGGTTGTGTAAAATAGTTACTACGGGTTATATTCTTACTTTTTGTATTAATGCATTATGACTTCGCCTTGTTGTTGTGGAGCAGAAAAAATTCTTGAGAACAAGAACCTCAAAGTAATGGATAAAATCGGACTTGGAAAAGCTATGCTTATGGTGTGCTTAATGTTAAAAATAATCACAGGGTAGCTCTTACCATTGAAATGGCGAGAAAGAAGAATTAAAATTTACGATCCCATGATACCTTAGCCTCGTACTTGTAAGATATCAACATTTAAGAGGAAATTGAGCTTCTTCTTGAGCATTTGCGACGTGTGACGGGTTACGTGAATGGAGTTGTAATTTTGGAAGAATCTCTCTCAAAGAAACAGATGGGTAAGCATTTACTTGGAATTCTGTTTTGTTTTCTTCCTTGTTTAGTTTTTATCATTTTTTAACATAAACATATATTTGTGGATAGACATTTTGAGTAAGTAGGAGAAACGATCCGACTAAAAAAGAATAATATTTTTGATCCATATTCATATTGCAGGTCCTCTTGTGGTGTCTTTTCCATCAAGTTTATTGAGCATATGGTAACGGTTCCAAAGAAATCGAGCAAAGTAAAACTCCTCGATTTCTTTGGGAAATGCTTTGTTTGTTCAAGAAAAAATTCATAGAGGTGAATGGTATAAGCGTTGAATAATTAGCTCTTCTCTTTTACCTTAGACTCTCATCTAAAATAATGTGTTAATTCTTTGTGCAGGTTTTATGTGATTAGTGGTATGAAGAATGTTGGATCCTTGAGTATTATTTTGGGTGCGATCTGCCGGGCTAGGATGTGAATGGACTATTGACCCATTATCTCCATGAGACGCGTGGTGCTTGGTTACCAATTAAGTGAACTAAAAACGGTTCCAAAGAAAATCAATCCCTAGCTGTTTTCAATACTTATAGAAAGTTCTTCGTTATTCTTTTACCAAATTCCTTATTTTATTTAAACATGTGAAGTGAAGTTATTTTCTTATTTAAACATCCTTCAACTCAAGAAGGTGGCTGCAGTTTAGGGTTTAGGTTGAGGCGGAGGATTAGATAGTAGAACCGAGAAAGAGAGACAAAGAGAAAAAAAAAAAAAACTTAGGGAGAAAAAAGCTTTATGGTTTGGTATAGAGTTTTTTGTACGGTAGATAAGGATAGTCATATGGATTGAGAAAATTTATCAACGGTACATATTTGGTCTTGGACTCTCATATGGATTGGCATAAATGTGTGAGAAGCATGTGTGGTTCTCGTTTTGCTAAAACGAACAAGTACAATGGGTTTTATGAACAACCTCCGGTACGAGGATGAATCCAGGTACATACAAAAAATAAAACAAAAAACATATTTCAAAGAAGAACTTACACGAACAAGATTCTGACTTTAGAGATTAAACATTAGTCTAACTATTGTAAACTTACTTTGATAATTTTCATTGTAAATAATAAAAGAAAGAGTTTTAGATAATGAATTAAATTGCACGTACTGAATCAAGAAGTAATTTTCGGATCACCGAGGTCAATTATAATTCTAGCTGAAATCTAAATATTGAAAACTCGTGTAAGGATTGTAATTTTGACCTACAACAAACCTACAACAAATCGAGGAGTATCCAAGAGGATAATTAACAAGATTCTAACATTAAAAATTAAAAATTAAACACTCATCTTAAGATGTATTTTTGACCTAAAATCAACTAAAGATTTCCAAGTAGAATAATAAATATTTCATTTTCGAGGATGAACTTATGAGGAACGAGACTCCGACATTAGATCGAAAGTGAACAATTATCTAAAGATATAATTTTGACTTACTGACGAACTTAGATTTATGCCAGTGAGACAGTAGTACCTGAATTTTCGATAATGGGAGAGTTGCAAATGATATTTTTAATGCATGAATTAATTAAAAAGCAAAGAAGTTTCACAAGCTTTACACAGGATAAAGTGGAAAACTGAAGAGCTCTCATCGAGGAACCGTCAATCTATAGTTACATCTCTTCAGTACATTGGCGGCTTATGTGTATGTCAAGCAACCTTGGAAACAAAATAAAACAACCGAAATTCCAAGCCCTTGAAACACCTGATATTGGCAGCGTCTTACGAAAGCACATTTGGAGGGATCTCTGGAAAGCAGTAATGTGAGATTAATGAAAAAATGCACTTAAAAATGCATAGTAATTCAGTGATAAACCTAAAATGATTAGCAATATTGCCATCGGCAATTGGCATCGCCAATGAGAAATTAACTTTGGCGTTTTGAATAACAAAGATTGACATCTCTTACTTTTTTTTGCTCTTGCTAGTCGCCATCCTTGAATCGCTAAAGTATCAAGTTCAAGCTTCTTGTAAGCCATCTTAATCACCTTTTCCTCTCTGGTACACTGAAATATCATTGTGCAACAAACAAGCAAGATATTTGGAGATGGGGTCTTAAAAATACAAACACGGGGTATGGATAATAGAACAGGAAAAAAAAACCTTTGTGAGGCAAAAGACTTGAACTTCTTTAACCAATCCTGTGAGCAAGATCCTCGAGCTTGCAAATCCACTTGGTGTTCGTACATGATATATCATAGAAAAGGGGTATAACTGGACCAACATATTAAGTCAACAAAGAGACAAGTGGGCATTTTATCAAACGGTAAATGAGCAATAATGGTTTCATTTCTTTTTAACGAGAAAATCATAATCGTTAAAGAAGAAGTCTCAAAACGTGACAAGAGAGAAACAAAACAAAAAAAAAAGCAAGACAATTGGGAGCTGAGAAGATTAATTATACTTTTAGTCTTTACTTTTTCTAACCTAATCAAGTAAACTAGGAAAAGGGAAAAAATTATGTTGTTTAAATTTTCTGTGTACATACCGGAAATGAATTTGAGTGACCGAATAACGGTACGATAAGAAATTAGAAGAGGTGGTAGGGATAGATTGCTGGTATACTTCAATGAGGAAGGAACGGAAAAATGAAATAAGAACGAAAAATTAAGACGTGAAAGTGCAAACGTTTGTGGACCTTAGGGCAGTGGAGACAGAGGTGTAATACAGATGTAACATAAAAATAAATTAAATAACAATAACATATTGATGACGTAAATAGTATGGTCCAGACCTTAGTTTTAAAAGTCAGGACCTTCCTAAACATACGTGGTGCTTACTTGGCACCTAAGGTCCGGACTCTAGGTCTAACGGTCAAGACTTTTACAGAACTTATGTGGCCCCTACGTGGAAACCCATATTTGGGATTTTAAAAGTCCAGACTTTAGTAAGAAAAAATTCGGACCTTTTGACTTTGAGTTTTTAAAAACAAATTCAAATTATAATACTTTAGAATAATCTCAAAAAGGTCCGATTAAGTCCGGACTTTAAACGGTGGACCTTAACAATAAATAAAATACTTTATTTTTTTATTCTTTTTTTTTTTAACTTAAAAGAAGTTATGATTTGATTAAAAGTACAAAAGAAAGTTAGATACAACACAACCAATTTTTACAAATATAGCTACACAAAAACCAAAAATTATACAATAGGCAATAAATAAACTTTTTCTACAAAGAAAAATTAGTGAATTTTAACTATATAACTTTCATTTATGTTACTAAGTATAGTTTTGGTCTCATTCGCTTTACCTTCCTTACTCATGAAGGCACTAGCCTTAACCAATTTATTTACCCATGATAATATTTGAAAACAATAACAAAAAAAAATGGAAAGTCCACTAATTTTTAGGACAAAAATGTAATAAAGTTATTTGTTAGGGGTTAAAATGGTACACTTGTCCCATATTAAGTGTATTAATTTCGTTTGATATTTTTGAAAGACACACCAAAATATGTCCTATTTTTGTAATTCATGTAATTGAAGATGAAGTTAAGTAAGTGTTACTACTTAACCCATACACCTAAGTAGCGATGAATTTGTAGAATTAATAGTGATTGATGGTTTGTTCATTGTTGAATTGTTTAGAAAATATGCGCATGTCGGCAAAATTGATCCTATTATTTTTTTGGCGAGGGTATGAAAAATTTAATTCTGATTTTCTATTACTCGAAAAACCAACTTCCTATGGTTGTTCTTGAGTGTTTGTTCAATGTGCTTGCGCTAAAAAAGGAGTTTGATGGTGTTTCCTTTAATATTATTTCTTTGCGATTCTTCGATCAATTGATACCTAGAGGTGAAAATTTTATCCACGCAAGTTTCTCGGGTTGTCAAGGAAAGCATTTACTTGATCTCTTAGGCAAGACCTTCTGTAATACCCAGTATCTTTAGCTACTGTTTCGGGTCGGGTTATACCCGGATTAGTTAACCTTGTGGCTTAGATTGTTGTTCCTTAGATTTAGCCTAGGTGGGTGGATTGAACTAGAAAGGCTACAAGTTAGAGTGGAAATAGAATAATCAATAATAAATAAAATTAAGGGAAAATAAAAGATAAATAATAAATATAATAGTTAGGTTTTCTATTAATGTAAATGGAAGTAATTTTAGAAGTTGGGAAAGAAAGGCTAGGAGAAAAAGAAGGAGATGGAGGTAGAGATTTTTGGAGAATAAGATAAAGAAAATCAAGAGGAGTTTGTAGCAATTGAGAGGTAGAATGTGAAACCCTTTCTCTTTTTGGTTTATTTCATATGCCTTTGTATTGTTAGGTTTCTGCAATTTAATTGAATAAATATATGTCTATTATTTGTGATCAGGCTTCACCTCTTGATTTATAACATGATTAGGTATCTCTTGTTAAATTTTGAGAATTTTCCTACGCAAATTCACCGTTGAATGTTCCTTGTAATTTGGATTGTGATTTCTGAAATTCTGTAGAGTTTCGTTTTTCTATGTTTTTGATGTTCTTAGGCAGTCTTAATGATATTAAAATGATTTGAGATCTTAACAAAAGTTGTAGATAAATGTATTATCTTTCATTGTGCTTTGGTTTGCTTAATTTGAGATTAATATGAATTTATGGTGAATTGTTTGGTAAAATGTTGTTGTCTGCCTAGGTATTGTGATGCGTTTGTAAAATCAATATCTTTTGATTGAGCCGTTAGTTTCATGTGAAATTTGGATATGTTATACATTATGGTGTAAGGAATATTAACTAAACTTTTGAGGTAGATCGGACAAAGTTATCATTTCGAAACCTATAACGTAAAATTCTGCAGTTAGTGTGTTTGCTTAAATGGTTGAAAGAATTACATAGTTAGTTGGGTTGTGAACTTATGACTTGTTGATGAAGTGGATGGGAATGTATATTGTATGATAAAATTATCTTATAAATAATTGGATATGCTTGTTCGGATGGCGGTGCCCGTCACCGAGGATACACGGATAGGTGGGCACGACCAAGGATAACTCATTATACGGTAGTGTGAAAAAGTATAAATGAATGAATATCTTTGTTTGAATTGCGGTGCCCGTACCGAGGATACACGGATAGGTGGGGCACGACCCAAGGATACTCGTGCTACGGTAGTGTGAATTTATAAATGAATGGATGTATTTGTTTGAATGGCGGTGCCCGTACCGAGGATACACGGATAGGTGGGGCACGACCCAAGGATACTCGTGCAAGTGAGGTTGGCGGTCCCGTGCCGAGGATACACGGATAGGCGGGGCACGGACCGAGGATACTCGTGCACTTTAAGAGGATTTGATAGATTGTGAGTTTAGTTGGTGAATATATACATAATTAAATCCTTGAAGTTACATATATACTCTTTGTTGTTGTCGCATTCTCTTTGATTGGTTGACATGTTTGCTTATATTTTGAGAAAGGGAATGCATTCTATTGAGCTGTCATCTCACCCCAATTGACAATCCTTGGAGATTCATGGAAGTTGGAAATGGAAGCTAAAAATGAGTAGATTAGTGATTGTATTGTTCTCTTCTATTGTTTGAAGTGTAAATTGAAGTAAAATAAATGTTTAGTTGAAAATGTTGTGAACGATGTTTAATGTATTCATATGCTTCAACTGATGTATAAAAGTTTCAATTATGTTTAGTATAAAATTAAATTAGCAAAGATAAATATATGCATAAGTCTCGTTCCGACCCGTAACGCTTTGAGTTCGGATCTCCATATGGGTTTGATCCTGATCCGGAACTCGGGGTGTTACACCTTCCACAATTTGCCACCTAAAGATGGTACCGAAAAGAAAAATTATTGGAAATCTATACCTAGTGTGACCAAGTTGAAACGCGCGAGTGGAATTTCGGTGGGTTCTACGGATGGCGGTTTCTTGGATATCAAGTTCAAGGATGGAGTTATGGAAATTCCTCCGGTGGCTATTAGACACGACAATGATACGTTTAACGAAATTTGATTGCATATGAACAATGTTGTGATGGAGATGTTACTTATTACATGACTTCTTTTGGTTTTTAATGGATAGTCGATTAACTCCGGAAAAGATGTTGGGGTTCTTCGTAAACATGGCATCCTAACAAATTTGGAAGGTGGCAGCAGAAAGTGTTGCCTTTCTCTTTAAAAAAAGCTTTGTAGCAGGGTACCCGTTGCAAACTTCTATTACTCTGAATTATGCGAAGAAGTGAATAAGTATTGCGATACTCATCGGTATGGGTGTGGAGCTGCACAATTGTTGTGTTCACTATTCTCTTAAAGTTGTGTCCTTGGGAAATTGTGTCCTTTATGAGTGCAATTATACTGATTGCTCTTATACTCACATTAGTTATGTTTGCTATTTATTTTATTACTTATTTTTATTCACAAGTCTTAGAAAATTGTCATCAATTATTTGTGATTGCTAGTATATACGGTTATATACGATTCTTGTCGTGCTTTTCGGTTTATAAAATAGCAGAATACTACCTCTGTTTCCAAAAAAACAGACATGTTTCATATTTCATCACAAGTTTTAAGTAACATTGCAAAATCATGTTGTTCCTACTTATAATTGCATGTTCACTATAGGACCAAGTGAAATCATGAGACAATCACTGAAATTTAAAGGTCTTGTGGTATGATTATTACCCATCATTAGATAAAAATATTTTGTCTTATATGAAATTCGGTATATCCCAAATAAATTAGTACCCTTATTAGAATCTTGGTCTCATGGAAAAAAGACAAGAATTCAAGTTTCCCTCTGTTTGTAGGTGAAAATGGTTTCTGCTGATTTCGGTAATTGCGGGTGCGCAGGTGAGAAACAATTTAAACCCAAAACAATGTCTTGCAAGGAGTACTTTAGATTCGAGAGATTAATCTTATGTAAAAGTCCTGGTCTAAACCTAAATATGGCGTTCCGGACTTGCTTCGGTCACAAAGTGGAGGAGAATGGGTTGGTTTTTGGGAGGAAAGCAAGAAAGTGGTGAGACCGAATATTTGATTACGGAAGAGTAGTTGGGTTACTACGACTTGTTATCAGAAATGTGAGAGAGCTAACAAGGTGAGCTAGCAAGTAAGTATTTCTGAGTGTTGTATCTCCCGTATGAACTTGTTGTTCAATGGAAATAGGTAAGACCTATTTATACAAGTCGGAGTAAAAACATACCCTGATCTCATTAAGGAGTGGGGAAGTAAATGGGAGGAGGTGGTAACCGTATGCATGGAATTGATGTTCCATAAAGTGGTTAACGCATGAAACTGGTTTTCATGAAACTGCTAACGTTATGGAATTGATGCTCCATAAAGTTGTTAACGCATGTGCTTTATGTCCCATGAACGTTTCACACATAACTTCCCGTATTTACTAACCGCCTTACCCTTATGACACTTCCTTATGACGGGCGTAGTGTAAGCCGCACACTGTAAACCGCCAAACCAATACCCAAAGAGGATCCCCCAGTTTGTGTTGATGTCTCGAATGTTTTGGAAAACATGTAGCACGTTGTTGTGGCTTGGCAAGTCATGCTCGGGAAACTTGCCAGCCTGGTGACCTTTGACGGTCGAGATTTTATTCAGCTATATATATAGCTCGATCCTAGCTTGTATCAACAAATTATCAATACTAAGAAGTTTATTCAGTTCGTTCTACAAAGCAGAGGCTGCTCGCCCCAGTTCAAAGGGCTTTATCATTATTTTCTAGTTCTTGCATCTTAAATCCAGCGTAAAGGTTTAGAACCCTAACAATATGAAGAAGATGGTAAGCTTAAAGATCATAAGTCACGTTATGCTCGTGAGTTACTTCCTCGAAACACGGCCATGGGAACAAATATGTTGGAAGAGTGTATTGCATATATAAAAAGAATTGAAGACGAGGTTCGCAAGTTTTACTCGTAACCCATAAATCTAAGTAGTGATGAATTTGTAGAATCGATGGTGATTGATGGTTTGTTCATGATTGAATTGTTTAGAAAGTATGCACACATTGGTAATAAGATTGAACGGGGTGATCCTATTTTCGGTAAGAGTGAGGATTTGATGGATTCCGTTTCTGATTTGGTATTACTCGAAAACCAACTTCCTATGGTTGTTCTTGATTGTTTGTTCAATGTGCTTGCACTGGAAAAAGAGTTAAACGGTGTAACCCTTAACATTCTGGCTTTGCGATTCTTGGATGATCAATTGATACCTCGAGGTGAAAAAGTTATCTGCACAAGCTTCGTGGGTTTCGAAGGAAAGCATATACTTGATCTCTTATGCAAGACCTACTTCCACAATTTGAATAAAACATTGTGGTCAGACCCAAAAGATTTGAATAAAACTTGATCTCTTATCCAAGACCTAAAAAGATTGAATAAGAAACTCACATGTCTGCCTTGGATTTTAAATCACTTAAATTTGGACATGTGGTCGGACCAGGACTAATTGATTTCAAGTTTCAAATCACTTAAAATTTGGACAGACCCCAATGCCTTACCTAATTTTGTGTTTTATTTACTGCAGGGGTTTTACGAAAGGTTACCGGAAGGGTCCCGTTTTGTTATTGCAGGTGACAAATCATACTTTCCTCTTTCAAATATCGTCTGTAGCTATTTCAGTTGCGTTTAGTCTTTGTAAGCCAGGAATCGCATTCCTACTTATCATATGTTTGGTTTGGAATATGAATTTGTATTTAGTTCGCATTTTGCCTTTTGTTTGCAAACCATGTGCCGTATAGTTGAGGTTGTTCTCTAGTTGGCCGCTCAACTGTGTTGAAGCTATTAACATATGTTGTTTGTAGTTGGCATGTTGCTCTAGTGTTGAATCTTTAGAACGCCTTCATGTCAATTGTTAGCTTGGAAATTGGGTCAATTTCCTTGCATTTCTGAATGATTAAGTTCATGATCAGAGAGTTAGTGGTGCTAAGGCATACTTGTACCAGCACCAATAACTCTCTGAAAACTGTAGGTTCGCATTTCTGCAACTTCTAAATCTATGACTGCTTTGGAATGGTTACGTAACAAAAGAGGTCCTACTGCCTCTCAATGTCGAGAGTTTTCTTCTTTTTTTTTTTAAAACTACCGAGCACCTAAACCTTGTTTTATCTCTCAACATTTTTTTCAGTAAATTGAACGTTAAGTGCTGATACTGAATGGTGCTCAGTTTAGTTCTCTTAGACTTGCATACTCTCGATTCTAAGAACGTTACTGTTGTTTTTGTTCGTCACCTTTGTATCCTTAATACAGCTCAGTTAACTCATTTTTCAATGTATTTCTGACCTCCCTTTTCTGTAGCTATATGGGTAATAAAAGCGATTGAGTTTAATTACCCCAATTTTAATATTTGATCACTTTTTGGGCATTAAGCCTGTAATAGGTTATCAAAGCATCTTCTTAAGAACTCAGTAAACATTTGAAAATTTCCTTAGGAACTCATCATAGAGAAATGTGGTATTTTTTGAGCAACGCTAAGGCATACTTGTACAAGACCACTAACTCTCGGAAAACCATGAGTTCCGAGTTCTGCGGCTATTTTGTGCACTTTGACCAACCATTTAAACTCCGAATCCATATTTTTCAAATGTATGAAAGGTGGTTCTTTCTAGTTTTTAAATTGGGGCCAAGCTCTTCATTCTGACTTCTAAAGAATCCTGTGGAGCCTCGACATTGCTGGCTGGTTTGATGTGTTTCTGCGGCATTTTTTCCCATATTCGTTTACTGTGTACTTTTGGCATTCATCTGCACTAGTACATGACTTGTAATGCATCTAACTATTTAGATTTTGGTGAAAAATTAGCCTACAAGGCTCAATTTTTACAAGATCAGGGCATGTGCTTATAGCTGCAATGTTGTTCTTAACTCTGCCATGTTGTTCTGCACTTCATGCTGAAAATTCTTTGCATCTCAGAATTGTTGGAGTGGGAATACTAATATTGATTCTACAGGTGCGTGCCTACTATGCTGCCAGATCCTTCACCATCCTAGTCTTGAACACTGTGATATATGTCAGATGCCATGAGTTGTCTGGAAGCTCCTAATTGGTGCAAGGAGTTAAAGTTAAATGACATCGCGTAATTGGTCAGTAACTTCTGCTATAAATAAGGTCTTATGGAGTAACTGAAGCATTATTTAGGACTGTAAATATCTTCTCCAGGTTTTTGATCACTGAGAATGTATATATGTACATAAAAAACTAAACAAGATGGTTGCTATACTAGCTAAATATGCATATCTGGAATATGTATTCTCAATCCCCTATTTTGTATATGTAAATATCGTACAATGTGTAACTCCAAGTTTGTAAGTTAAAAAAAAGGAAAATTTTAAACTTATAGCTTATGATTGTTAATCCAATGTTCTCATACTTATCTTTGGTTATCATATTTTGATTGCGCCAGCCATTAATCTTTAACGGAAGAACCTAATGCATTTTGCATTCAAGTCATTATAAATGATGAATAAAGATTGGGTTCATTGGCCAAGGTTAATATGTCGCTTCACTGTAAATTATTACATTCTTTACATTGGTTTTCCCTCTTGTATTATGTTATTACCGTGCTTAATTATTTCGTCGTTCTTTCATGTAGGGATGATCTTCCATATCAGGAGGCCTTGCAGAATTTCATAGATACTGTTGGTCAGAAACTTGGAAATCCTTCCGAGTTCAGTTGTCCTTGTGTTGATTGTAAAAACCTTGCTGTGCCACTTCCTCCAAACAAAGTGTATCTTCACTTGCTGAAACGAGGTATGGATCCTACATACACTGACTGGGTTTTTCACGGGGAGATGAATGTCACTTCTAATGACGTACACCAAGAGGGAGAAACGGGGGGTTCATCGCAGATGTATGTAGATGCTGATGTTGAAGCTGATGCACATATCGATCAGGGACATGAAACTATGCAAGATGAGGGGTTGGAAAACGAGGTGGAAGAGGGGGACACACCGTTATATCCTAATTGTAACACACACACAAAGTTGTCCATAACTGTTGAATTGTATAGGCATAAGACAGTAAATGGTTTATCTAGGAAATCTTTTGACGAACTTCTCAAGACAATTGGTTCCTTGTTGCCGCCAGGTCATTTATCTTCCTTGCTCAACATATGAAGTGAAGAAGTCAAATAAATCTTATCATTTGACTTACGAAAATACATGTTTGTGTGAATGATTGTTGTCTGTTTAGAAAAGACTTGAAAGATGCTGAAGAATGTCCTAAATGTCATTATTCTAGGTGGAAGGAAGACACATCTAACATGGACGATGCTGACATGATAGACAAGCCCAAAAAGAAGATACTAGGTGAAGGTCCTTAGATACTTCCCCATTGTGCCGAGATTGAGGAGATTGTATCAATCAGCCAGAAGCTGAGCCGTTGATATGGCACGCGACAAACAAGAGTAAAGATAGGAAGATGCGTCATCCAAGATTCTTTGGCTTGGAAGCACATGAGATAGAAAGTTTCCCAGAGTTTGCTTGATTCGCGTAATTTGCGTCTTGGGCTTGTCAGTGATGGATTTAATCCATTTGGTGATCTTTCCCCAAGCCACGCTTGTTGGCCAGTGATGATCGTGGTTTATAATTTGACCCTCGTCGTGTATGCAAGGCGAAAACATAATTCTCAGCATGTTGATTCCGGAAAAAACAACCGGTAAGGACATCGATGTATACTTGCACCCTTGATTGATGATCTAATTGCGTTGTGGGAGAACGGCGTGCGGGTATATGATTCGTTTACTAAAACAAATTTTAACTTGAAGGCATTATTAATGTGGACAATAAACGATTTTCCCTGCATATGGTAATCTATCGGATGTACGTATAAAGGGAAGGCGGCTTGCCCACTTTGCGGTGAAAATACACTTTCAAATCAAGTTGCCATTTAGTCGTAAAACTGTTTACTTGAATCATAGGAGATTTCTTCGTCATAATCATCCTCTTCGGCAGAAAAAAGACTGGTTTAATGGAGAGGTTGAGAAAAGGAAAAGCCACTGTTATCCAGTGCTGCGGCGCAGATATCGAGTAGTATTGTGAATGACTTTGGGAAAGCGGAGAAGAACGAGGAGGAGATAAGGAAAAAGAAAGAGGAAAAGAAGAAGAAGAAAAGAGTAAGGGCGCAGAGTAGTGTGGCAACAGCTGCTAATGTGGGTAATTCTAAGTGTGGGAAGCGGAAAAGGGATGTTATTCTTTTCATGCGGCTACTTGTGTGCACTTGATGATGAAACCGAGCTTCGGGTGTTTAACAAACGGTCGATATTCTTCGACTTAGCTTACTGGAAGGTCAGTTCTATAAATTCAAATTTACTTGGTAATAGTTTGCTTAACTTCAAAATTACTTGTTTATGTTCTCAACTTTTAAGTTCACAAGTGTTCACCCGAAATCATTTTAGATTGCTTAATAAGTCGGCTGAAGGCCTTACTACAACTCAAAAACCTGAAACTTGTTCTTGGTAGCATATTAACTTGTTGTTGGTGCTCAAACAAATTGATATGTCCACTGAAACTTGTTCTTCCATGTCTATATTATTAGGCTTGCGTAAGAGGTATCCTGTACATATTGAGATGTAGACTACGATTAATTTGCTCTTTTATTGGTTGTGACTCTAGGCGTTAGAAATCGCATCTTTGGTTTTTTATTGAGTGGATGTTATCATTTTTGTTTTCTTCATGTCTTAACTTGTTGATTTTGAAATGTATATTTCTAAGAATGAAGTAGCATAAGGAATGTAGCTCTTCTTGACCAAGTATGGTGGCACATCTTGTCTTGCAACTTTCTTTGTTTTTTCTCCTTTGTAGATTTTTATTTCTTTATAGAGTTACTAATGTTAGGATTTTTTTCCATCTTCCTAGGATTTATTACTACGGCACAATATTGATGTTATGCATACAGAAAAAATGTTTTGCGAGAGTATCATTGAGTACTTGTATTGAATATAAATTCCAAAACAAAAGACGGTCTAAAATCCCGCAATGATCTGAAGAGTATGGGAATAAGACCAGAATTGCACACAACAGAGATAAATGGCAAAACGATCCTTCCACTAGCACCATACTACTTAAATGACAAGGAAAAGGCTATATTTTATAATAGGATGAGAAATTTGAAGGTTCCATATGGGTATAGTTCTGATCTTAGAAAGCATTTCTCCAAAGATGGTTGCTTAGGTGTTCTTAAGGCTCATGATTACCATGTTCTTATGCAACAAATATTACCCGTTGCTTTGCAAGGACTTTTACCCTGTAGGGCCAAGGAGGCGATTTTCAGGTTATGTTCTTATTTTCACGAAATATGCCAAAGCTGCATCGATCTCAGAGATTAGTAGAACTTGAAGTAGAAGTTGCCGAGACTTTGTGTATGTTGGAGAGGTACTTCCCTCCGTCATTTGTTGATGTAATGGTGCACTTGACAATTCACCTAGCTCGACAAGTGCGATTATGTGGACCTGTACAATGTCGTTGGATGTATCCATTTGAAAGGTATGCCAATTTAATTTATATTAGTTAAATTATTTTTGTTTCATGTAGAAAGTTATGCCCTTTGTAGCTTAGGGATCACCGATATTTAATTCATTGGTAAGCATGTTGCATACGCGACTATCCTAGGTATATGAAGATATTCAAATAATATGTAAAGAATTATGCACAACCTGAAGCTTGTATAGCCGAGTGTTATCTTGGAATGGAGTGTGTTAGGTATTTTGATATTCGTAAGGCCCAAGCGGGTAAAACAGGATCAGTAAAGCAAAGGCGTGACGAAAACATTCAAAATGGTTCCACACCGGCAGCACGTCCTCTTTCTAAAAGGTGTCCAAGTGCGTATGGATAGTGAGAAGTTAAAGATAGCTCACGGATATGTGCTTTTTAACACACCCGAAATTGACCCATATATGACGTAAGTATGACATTCATGTTCATTAAAAATGGTCTCGGTTAATACTTCATTTTTAATTTTACTTTATCTTAGAATGCATATGGACGAGTTAAAATCTGGTGTTGGGAGGGCAATTACCAGTGAAGACCAACTCAACTCCATACGATCTGACACATTTTGCAGATTGGTTTCAACAAAAGGTATGTTTAGTCCACTCTTAGTCGATTATGCAACTTAGTATAGTTTAAACACTTGGACATTTTGCTGCTACAGAAAACGCAAATACGTGTGATTCTGTTTGATTCTGTCACTTGGAACAATCCATGTTAGGCATAGCATCATTATAAATCTAACTTCTCATGCTTAGAGAGAAAATTTAGTTATATTCTTATGTCCACGAGATTATACATTTGTAGGTTAAGATGCAAATTGAACAAGGCATGTCGATATCAAACACGGTAGAATGGTTGTCATATGGGCCGTTAGAAAACTGCGTATCATATAAAGGCTTGCTAATCAATGGGTCTAGGTTTATTACGAAGGATGTTAAGAGAGTCACACAAAACAGTGGAGTTTCAATTGAATCAACAACCTTAGTTACAGGACGGTCGAAACAAGTGGGTTCTACGGTGTTTTAGAAGAAATTCTATTGTTGGACTACAATCATATGTTTCAAATTCCAATATTCAAATGTGATTGGGCTCACACCAGTTTTGGAGTGAAGGTAGAGGATGGCTTTACATTAGTCAATTTAAAGCAGCATAAGAACCAATACTGTAACGATCCATTCATTTTAGCAACAAAAGCGCGACAAGTTTTCTATTCTCGAGAGTCAAATACATCTAACTGGTATGTGATGGTGAAACCACCACCTAGGGGTTTCCATGAATTAGAGGAATACAATGAAAAGCATGACACAAATTGCCAACGGTGGATATGTAACACCCGTGTTTTTAGCATGGCGCATGCTAAAAGATCGTCATGGATCGAGATGAAGCTTCATCCAAAGCTTCCGCAGCGTGAAAAAGGTGGATTGGCTTAAGGCCAATACCGCGCCAAAAAATGGTGCATTATGTTTGGCATTTGGCCAAGGGCCAATGTTGCATCATGATGATGCATTAGGCCGATTGGGTAGGTGGGCTCGATCTTACAAATAAATCATTGTGCAATAAAATGAAAACATTCAGAAGACCGGGTGGTGCGCCAATCATTGTACGCAATCGTTGTGTGTAATCATTGTGCAACAGAGACAAGAACAAGTGGTGCACAATCATTGTGCAAACAGAGACGAACGAGTGGTGCATAATCATTGTGCAACGAGCGGAAACTTCGGCAATGATTGCCGGTCATTCAGAAATTCATGGCAACGGCCATGAATAGTGAAGCATGTCAATATGCTCCCCTTTTCATACTTGTAGAAATTCCATTAAGACATATATAGGGAGGGGTAGTTGGTTGAAGGTGCATATGTGGACTATGTACCAAGTAAGCTTCATAGCTTAGCCGGAAAGGGTATAAATGATGCCTAAGGCTCATTTATAGTTGCGTAGCCTTTCGAAGAGGGTATTTGAAGCATTGGCATCACTATGCCACGGCGCGGACCCGATGATGCATAATCATTATGCATCTTGGCGGAATATGCCTATACGGACCAGGCCATTATCGTTTTTTGCTGAGCCACGACCTTTGCAAACGATTTGGTTTAATTTTCTGTCCCTTCTCGGATGAACTACGGTCTGTGCTTGATCCCTTTAGAGTAGGGAAGGGTACGTAGGCAGCCGCAATGAGTTGCAGCATTGCCGGTCCAGCACGTTGGCCCCTCATATCATCTAAGCTTGGTAGCTCGACGCAAGAGATGATTGTGGCCAGACTTGATGAGGCTTAGTTGCATGCCCGTAAGTGGATGCTCGTACTTCCTATCAAGTTATAAAGAGATGGTAAGCGAGGTAACGTGGGAAATGGCAAGGGCTTGGTGTGGCCTACGCTAAAGTCTAAGGCTTATGCTGGACAAGACACGGCAATGTGACGGTTGCTCGGCTAGCTAGGAAATTCATTTATGAATTCCCTACGTAAAACAAAAAGCAGAGACGCATGAAAAATGCATTGGCATTGGCCTTATGGCCTTAAACCCATACTGCGGGACAAGGGTAAGTTGGAGCAGTGTGGAAGCTAAGTTAGGCGTCATGCTCCACGAGCATGCTTGCAAAAAGGCAATTGGACGTGCATTTGCCTAGCTTTGAGGCCAGGATCATAGCTTCATCATGGCGCACCGGGAGATTACGGCCTGCGGGGCAACGCGCCAAAGGCGTAATTTTTCGGTCCGTCACGAGATAGTATCGAGCAAGTTCGAAAAACTCTAGGGACTTGTGCGGAGGGACTCATTGGCGAGTATTTTCCTTAACGGAAAAACTTTAAGTTGGAGAGTAGGCCAACTTATGCGCGGAAAGAGTTGGTAACTGCTATGCCAGTTACATTGCGAATCGAGTTGAGCTTGTATAAGTGTTGTGAGTTTGCCAGGCCTCTGTGGCACCCCGCTTACGAGCATCCCAGGAAGACCGTGCAGGACGGTGGGTGAACAATGGGACTGATCATCCCCACACGTTGGCACTGGCCAAGGGTGTGCGTTGTCGAGGCCTGGCTAGCATCCCACTTACAGTGGCAACCTGGATGGCCAAGTCGGGGGACGGTGGGCAAGCTGGATCTTGATCCACACAAAGATGCTAAAATTTTGTCATTTTGATGACACCTTTCAACTTGTGAACTTGGGGGACTTACGAGTGTGTAGTATGGGTTGCGCATTCGGGATACCTTGTCAGAGATATCCTCTTGGCACCGCCAATTGCGATTCTTGGTTTAGTTGTGGGCACTTTTTTATTCACAGGCAGGTGGTATGGGACATGTGCTCAGAAGGTCTAAATTGTTGTTCATGACAACTTGAAGAAACCCGTGATTTCTGAGCATCTGGTATGGGACTTTTGCTCGGGAAATCCAACTCGAAGAGATTGTCCACAATAGTTTTGGTTTTGAATTTCGGGACGAAATTCTTTGAAGGGTGTGATAATGTAACACCCGTGTTTTTAGCATAGGCGCATGCTAAAAGATCGTCATGGACTGAGATGAAGCTTCATCCAAAGCTTCCGCAACGTGAAAAAGGTGGATTGGCTTAAGGCCAATACCGCGCCAAAAAATGGTGCATTATGTTTGGCATTTGGCCAGGGCCAATGTTGCATCATCATGATGCATTAGGCGATTGGGTAGGTGGGCTCGATCTTACAGCGAAATCATTGTGCAATAAATGAAAACATTCAGAGGTTAACCGGGTGGTGCGCAATCATTGTACGCAATCGTTGTGTGTGTAATCATTGTGCAACAGAGCAGAACAAGTGGTGCACAATCATTGTGCAGCAGACGGAACAGTGGTGCATAATCATTGTGCAACGGGCGGAAACTCGGCAATCATTGCCGATTATTCGAGAAATTCATGGCAACGGCCATGAATAGTGAAGCATGTCAATATGCTCCCCTTTTCATACTTGTAGAAATTCCATTAAGACATATATAGGGAGGGGTAGTTGGTTGAAGGTGCATATGTGGACTATGTACCAAGTAAGCTTCATAGCTTAGCCGGAAGGGTATAAATGATGCCTAAGGCTCATTTATAGTTGCGTAGCCTTTCGAAGAGGGTATTTGAAGCATTGGCATCACTATGCCACGGCGCGGACCCGATGATGCATAATCATTATGCATCTTGGCGGAATGGCCTATACGGACCAGGCCATTACCGTTTTTGCTGAAGCCACATGACCTTGCAAACGATTTGGTTTAATTTTCTGTCCCTTCTCGGATGAACTACGGTCTGTGCTTGATCCCTTTAGAGTAGGGAAGGTACGTGGCAGCCGCAATGAGTTGCGGCATTGCCGGTCCGACCGTTGGCCCCTCATATCATCTAAGCTTGGTAGCTCGACGCAGAGATGATTGTGGCCAGACTTGATGAGGCTTAGTTGCATGCCGATGAAGTGGATGCTCGTACTTCCTATCAAGTTATAAAGAGATGGTAAGCGAGGTAACGTGGGAAATGGCAAGGGCTTGGTGGCCCTACGCTAAAGTCTAAGGCTTATGCACAGACAAGACACGGCAATGTGACGGTTTTCGGCTAGCTAGGAAATTCATTTATGAATTCCCTACGTAAAACAAAGCCAGACGCATGAAAAAATGCATTGGCATTGGCCTTATGGCCTTAAACCCTTCTGCGGGACAAGGGTAAGTTGGAGCAGTGTGGAAGCTAAGTTAGGCTGCGTCATGCTCCACGAGCATGCTTGCAAGGGCAATTGGGCGTGCATTTGCCTAGCTTTGAGGCCCGGATCGTAGCTTCATCATGGCGCACCAGGAGATTACGGCCTGCGGGGCAGCGCCAAAGGCGTAATTTTCCGGTCCGTCACGGAGATACTTCAACTCTTGCTTTCCAAATGGATGGCGAGGCGAGAGCTACTTAAGAAGAAGATGGTGAATATATCATAGCGGTTCCGACAAAGAAGAAGAACAAAAAGAAGAAAAAAACAAAGTTCACAAGTTAAGTGAAGATAGTGTATTGTTTTTTTTCTTGTATTGAATTTTTACTTTCATAGTCGTTCTTGTTGTATTTCCTTTACTAACACTAGTATTGTTCTTGCAAAATAGACGATTCTGACTCTCCATTTGGGTGCTTAATTTATAAAATGCTAGCTTTTTTACCTTTATAATGTTTGTTACGAGTAAACACCATTTTTAACTCTGCGATGTAAATGATATATCATTTCATTGCCGGTCTCAAGCCCGGATAAAGGAGGAGAGAAAAATGGACATGTCAGTTGTTATGATTGCTATATTGGCCCACTTAAAATCTGCATTGGACACAGCTTTGCATATTTGCTCTACATCTGCTTATATTCGTATATGTATGCTCCCTCCCTTAAAACTTATAAGCTCATAGTATACTTTCCATAATTCCAGGAAACTTATTCATGTAGTTCATTGCAGGTATTGATTTGCCTAAAGTTGGTGGTCTTATATAAGCAATTACGTTCTTAGAAATGGACAATTTTTGCAAGTATATGATTGACAAATTCCTAAATGGCATTATTCATTGTTTCAATTCATTAATTATGTGTCTTTGCTTGTGTAAGATACATGATACTTCAGCTCTTGGCATAATCTAATACTTTTTCCGGTATATCCCGATGGGATCATTGAAAGGGCGATTACAATTTGAGTTATATGGTTTTGGAAGGCGATTACATTTTTAACTTAACCATCTTTGGTGAGAAGATTGTATATGATTGTTTACTGAGAGAAGGCTTATTTGTTTGCGGCTCGGTCGGTGAGCATTACATTTGTTTTACAACACTTATGAAGGGTTGTCATAAAGTTAGTGTATCAAAGAACCATAAACTTAGACAGAACTTTGTGATAGTGTAGCATGGTTAGTTGTGTAGATTTCCAGCCAAGGTTCGGGATCGAATCCCCTAACCTCATTTTTCCAACATCATATATTTTCACTTCAACAACACTTATAAGTGTTGTTATAGGTTTTATTTAAAAAATAAAAAAACATAACTTGTGAACTTAAAGGATGGTTGACGAGCTACACTTCCATGCGGTGGGTTCATGTTCGAATCTCCCTCTAACATATGTTTTATTATCATATTTTTGTGTTCTTCCACAACACTTGTGAGAGTTGTCATAGGCTAAGTCACTACACTTACAAAACAGAGTTGTTATAGCTAAATGTCGTCACAACTCTTTTTCTTAAAGAGTTGTCGTTTTTTCTTATCGAAACCCCTTGGTCCTAAGTGTTGGTAGTGATGATATCGACAACTCTTACTTCGAAAACAGTTGTAAAACATATGACTTTCTACGATATTTAGCAAAGTGTTGTAAAACCCCAGTTGTAGATGTATATTTTTCCCGTAGTGAGTTAGTCCCCAATTGCTGGTAGCTTCTTCAGCGAGTCCCCAGTTTTCTGGTGTAGTTTTAACAATTGATAATAACTTGGGTTGTCGGCGGTTAGTCGGACTGAGTCGCAAGTCCCCATCGGCGTGACATCTTCAACGAGTCCCCGTTTTCTCGTGTAGTTTTTTAAGCTGGTAACCGGAAGTCGCTGGTAGTTGAGTCGGATCGAGTTGCCTTCCCCCTACCATCTTGACATCTGGGTCGAAAAACGAGATCGACGTCGACATTATAGCCGATAGATCAATCCTCCCGCCGGTAATCGCCAATTGTTTATGGGTGAAAATCGTTTTACTGTGATTTCGGTAATTTCGGTGGGTGAGTGAGAAATTGATTCAAACCCTAAACAAATGTCTTTGCACGTGAGCACTTTGTAGATTCGAGAGATCGAATCTGTACAAGTCCGGCCTAAACCAAGAAATGGACGTTCCGGACTTGCTCGGTCACAAAGTGGAGGAGAAGGGGTTGATTTGGGGAGGGAAGCAAAGAAAGGTGTTGAGGAGGTAGTATCTCGACTTGTATCGGAAAAGTGAAAGCTTAGGAAGCTTGCAAGAGATAGAAGCTTTTGGGAGAGCTTGCAAAGTTGCCTTTACGAGTGTAAGTGTAGTGTATTTCTCTCGACCAAGACTTGTTATCAAACCGTGGAAATAGGTAAGACCTATTTATACAAGTCGAGATTGAAACGCATACCCTAGCCTCATGAAGGAAGAGAGTAAAGGGTGAAATAATGGGAGGAGGTGGTAACCGCATGGTTTAATGGGTGAAAACGTTTTTCACCATTATTTCCTCTTTTTATTTGACTGCTTTATTCCTTTTCACGCTTTCTTAATGTGAGCGTAGTGCTCTGGCCCATCTTTGTGACCGCCAAACCAAAACCTTAAGAAGCATCCCGATTTGTGTCGATGTCTCGAGTGTTAGCTGCATCTTGAGTGCAAGTGGCGCTAGTGGCGCGTGTGGCATGTGCAATGGCATGTGCGGAATGCTTTGGTGGTAGGTTGCACGGTTTGCAAGTTAGGTTACCGGCGTGTGTGTTTGGCATGTGCCAATGGCATGTGCGGGGAAAGCCTTGGTGGTAGGTTGCACCTGATTGCAAGTTAGGCTACGGTGTGTTTGGCATGTGCCAATGGCGTGTGCGGCCATGTTGACCTAGTTGCAAGTCTTGCAAACCTAGGGCGTTATGTTTTAGCGTGGGCCAAAGGCATAGCGGCTCGGAAATATGGCTTGTGGCACGTGTTGGCATGTGCCAATGGCGCGTCGGCCATGTTGACCCTAGTTACAAGTCTTGCAAACCTAGGGCGCTATGTTTGGTGTGGGCCCAAGGCATAGCGACTTGGAAATATGGCCTGCGACACGTTTTGGCATGTGCCAATGGCACGTGCGGCCATGTTGACCTAGTTGCAAGTCTTGCAAACCTAGGGCGCTATGTTTGGCGTGGTCCAAAGGCATAGCGGCTTGGAAACATGGCTTGCGACACGTGTTTGCATGTGCCAATGGCACGTGCGGCCATGTTGACCTAGTTGCAAGTCTTGCAAACCTAGGGCGCTATGTTGCGCGTGGGCCAAAGGCATAGCGGCGCGGAAATATGGCTTGCGACACGCGTTGGCATGTGCCAATGGCACGTGCGGCCATGTTGACCTAGTTGCAAGTCTTGCAAACCTAGGGCGCTATGTTTAATGTGGGCCAAAGGCATAGCGGCTTGGAAATATGGCTTGCGACACGCGTTGGCATGTGCCAATGGCACGTGCGGCCATGTTGACCTAGTTGCAAGTCTTGCAAACCTAGGGCGCTATGTTTAGCGTGGGCCAAAGGCATAGCGACTTGGAAATATGGCTTACCACGACACGCGTTGGCATGCCAATGGCACGTGCGGCCATGTTGACCTAGTTGCAAGTCTTGCAAACCTAGGGCGCTATGTTTGGCGTGGGCCAAAGGCATAAGCGGCTTGAAATATGGCTTGCGACACGTGTTGGCATGTGCCAATGGCACGTGCGGCCATGTTGACCTAGTTGCAAGTCTTGCAAACCTAGGGCGCTATGTTTGGCGTGGCCCAAAGGCATAGCGGCTCGAAATATAGCTTGCGACAGGCGTTGGCATGTGCCAATGGCACGTGCGGCCATGTTGACCTAGTTACAAGTCTTACCGAAAGCTAGGCGCTATGTTTAGCGTGGGCCAAAGGCAGCGGCTCGGAAATATGGCTTGCGACACGCGTTGGCATGTGCCAATGGCACGTGCGGCCATGTTGACCTAGTTGCAAGTCTTGCAAACCTAGGGCGCTATGTTGGGCGTGGGCCAAAGGCATAAGCGGCTTGGAAATATGGCTTGTGGCACGTGTTGGCATGTGCCAATGGCGCGTCGGTGGCCATGTTGACCTAGTTGCAAGTCTTGCAAACCTAGGGCGCTATGTTTGGCGTGGGCCCAAGGCATAGCGGCTTGGAAATATATGGCTTGCGGCACGTGTTGGCATGTGCCAATGGCACGTGCGGCCATGTTGACCTAGTTGCAAGTCTTGCAAACCTAGAGGCGCTATGTTTGGCGTGGGCCAAAGGCAGGCGGCTTGGAAATATGGCTTGCGACACGTGTTGGCATGTGCCAATGGCACGTGGTGGCCATGTTGACCTAGTTGCAAGTCTTGCAAACCTAGAGGCGCTAAGTATATGTTTGCGCGTGGGCCAAAGGCATAGCGGCTCGGAAATATGGCTTGCGACACGCGTTGGCATCATGCCAATGGCACGTGGGCCATGTTGACCTAGTTGCAAGTCTTGCAAACCCTAGGGTTACTATGTTGGACGTGGGCCAAAGGCATAGCGGCTTGAAATATGGCTTGCGACCGCGCGTTGGCATGTGCCAATGGCACGTGCGGCCATGTTGACCTAGTTGCAAGTCTTGCAAACCTAGGGCGCTATGTTTACGTGGGCCAAAGGCATAGCCATTGAAAATACGGCTTCGCGACACGCGTTGGCATGTGCCAATGGCACGTGCGGCCATGTTGACCTAGTTACAAGTCTTGCAAACCTAGGCGCTATGTTTGGCGTGGTCAAAAGGCATAAAGCTGCTTGGAAATATGGCTTGCGACACGCGTTAGCATGTGCCAATGGCACGTCACGGCCGTGTTGACCTAGTTGCAAGTCTTGCAAACCTAGGGGTACGCTATGTTTGGCGTGGGCCAAAGGCATAGCGGCTCGAAATATGGCTTGCGACCGCCAGCGTTGGCATGTGCCAATGGCACGTCGGCAATGTTGACGAAGGCCGCAAGTCTTGCAAACACAGGGCGCTATGTTTGGCGTGGGCTAAAGGCATAGCGGCTCGGAAATATGGCTTGCGACACGCGTTGGCATGTGCCAATGGCATGTGCGGCCATGTTGACCCTGTTGCAAGTCTTGCAAACCTAGGGCGCTATGTTGGGCGTGGGCCAAAGGCATACGGCTTGGAATTTGGCGTTATTGCCATGGTGCGCAAAGATGCGGCTTGGTTTAGCATGGTTACCATGGTACGCAGAGTCGGCTTGGTTTGGCATGGTTTGCCATGGTGCGTAAAGTGCGGCTTGGTTTGGCATGGTTGCCATGGTGCGCGATATGCGGCTTGGTTTAGCATGGTTGCCATGGTGCGCGCAGTGCGGCTTGGTTTGGCATGGTTGCCATGGTGCGGATATGCGGCTTGGTTTAGCATGGTTGCCATGGGCGCGCGAATATCACGACTTGGTTTAGCATGGTTGCCATGGTTCGCGATATCTGCGGCTTGGTTTTAGCATGGTTGCCATGGTGCAGCGATGTTGCGGATTGGTTTGGCATGGTTGCATTGGTGCGCGGTATGCGGCTTGGTTTTAGCATGGTTGCCATGGTGCCTTGATGCGGCTTGTTTAGCATGGCTGCCATGGTCGCGAGTGCGGCTTGTTTGGCATGGTTGCCATGGTGCGCGATGATGCGGCTTGGTTTGGCATGGTTGCCATGGTGCGCAGAGTGCGGCTTTGTTTGGCATGGTTGCCATGGTCCGCGATAGATGCGGCTTGGTTTGTCATGGTTTGCCATGGTGCGATGTCTGGCTTGGTTTAGCATGGTTGCAATGGCGCCCGAGTGTCTGCGCTTGGTTTGGCATGGTTTGCCATGGTGCGCAGTTTGTTTATGGGTGAAAATCGTTTACGCTTTGATTCGGTAATTTCGGTGAGTGGTGAGAAATCGATTCAAACCCTAAACAAATGTCTGCCGCACGTGAGCACTTTATAGGTTCGAGAGATCGATCTGTACAAGTCCGGCCTAAACCAAGAAATGGTCGTTCCAGGACTTGCTTCGGTCACAAAGTGGAGGAGAAGGGTTGATTTGGGGAGGAAGCAAAGAAAGGTGTTGAGGAGAGTAGTATCTCGACTTGTATCGAGAAAGTGAAAGCTTAGGAAGCTTGCAAGAGATGGAAGCTTTTGAGAGAGCTTGCAGAGTTGCATTTACGAGTGTAAGTGTAGTATATTTTCTCTTGACCGAGACTTGTTATCTGGTGGAAATAGGTAAGACCTATTTATACAAGTCGAGATTGAAACGTACCACTGCCTCATGAAGAGGAAGAGAGTAAAGGGTGAAATAATGGGAGGAGGTGGTAACAGCATGGTTTCATGGGAGAAACGTTTTCACCATTATTTCCTCTTTTATTTGACCGCTTTTATTCCTTTTCACGCTTTCTTAATGTGAGCTTAGTGTATGCGCTGCATCTTGTGACCGCCAAACCAAAACCCTAAAAGCATCCCCAGTTTGTGTTGATGTCTCGAGTGTTGGTTGCATCTTGAGTGCAAGTGGAGCTTGCTAGTGGCGCGTGTGGCATGTGCCAATGGCATGTGCGGAATGCCTTGGTGGTTGTTTGCACGGTTTGCAAGTTGGGCTACCAGCGTGTGTGTAAGCATGTCCGATGGCATGTGCGGAATGCCTTAGTGGTAGGTTGCACGGTTTGCAAGTTAGGCTACCAAAGCGTGTGTTGGCATGTGCCAATGGCATGTCGCGGAATGCCTTGGTGGTAGGTTGCACGTTTGCGAGTTCGGCTACCCGGCGTGTGTTTTTGCATGTGCCAATGGCATGCGTGGCCATTAGGGCCGTGATTTTGCTAGGGAAACTAGTTAGCGAGCATGTTGGCATGTGCCAATGGCATGCATGGCCGTTAGGGCCGTGATTTTTGCTAGAAACTAGCTGCAAGCGAGCATGTTGGCATGTGCCAATGGCATGCGTGGCCGTTAGGGCGTGATTTTCTTTGGGGAAACTAGCTAGGAGCATGTTGGCATGTGCCAATGGCATGCACGGCCATGTTGACCCAGTTGCAAGTCTTGCAAACCTAGGGCTATGGTGGCATGTTGGCCCATGTGCCAAGTGGAATGCGTGGCGTTATTGGCCATGGTGCGAGGTGCGGCTTGGAAATATGGCTTAGGCATGTGTTGGCATGTGCCAATGGCACATGCGGCCATGTTGACCTAGTTTCAAGTCTTGCAAACCTAGGCGCTATGTTTGGCGTGGGCCCAAGGCATAGCGGAAAATATGGTTTGCGAGCATGTTGGCATGTGCCAATGGCATCGTGCGGACCATGTTGACCTAGTTTTTCTTGCAAGCCCTAGGGCGCTATGTTTGGCGTGGGCCCAAGGCATGGCGGCTTAGAAACTATGGCTTGCGGCATGTTGGCATGTGCCAATGGCACGTGCGGCCATGTTGACCTAGTTGCAAGTTTTGCAAGCCCTAGGGCGCTATGTTTGGCATGTTGTGGGCCCAAAGGCATATCGGCTTAGAAATATGGCTTGGCATGTTTGGCATGCCAATGGCACATGCGAGCCATGTTGACCTAGTTGCAAGTCTTGCAAACCTAGGGCGCTATGTTTGGCGTGGGCCCAAGGCATAGCGGCTTAGAAATATGTACGTTGCGTGTTGGCATGTGCCAATGGCACGTGCGGCCATGTTGACCTAGTTGCAAGTCTTGCAAGCCTAGGGCTATGTTTGGCGTGGGCCCAAGGCATAGCGGCTTAGAAATATGGCTTGCGGACACGTGTTGGCATGTGCCAATGGCACGTGCGACCATGTTGACCCTAGTTGCAAGTTTTGCAAACCTAGGGCGCTATGTTTGGCGTGGCCCAAGGCATATGACTCGGCTTAGAAATATGGCTTGCGGCCGTGTTGGCATGTGCCAATGGCACGTGCGGCCATGTTGACCCTAGTTGCAAGTCTTGCAAGCCTAGGGCGCTATGTTTGGCGTGGGCCAAAGGCATAGCGACTTAGAAATATGGCTTATGCACGTGTTGGCATGTGCCAATGGCACGTGCGGCCATGTTGACCTTGTTGCAAGTTTTGCAAGCCTAGGGCGCTATGTTTGGCGTGGGCCCAAGGCATAGCGGCTTAGAAATATGGCTTGCGGCACGTGTTGGCATGTGCCAATGGCACGTGCGGCCATGTTGACCTAGTTGCAAGTTTTGCAAGCCTAGGGCGCTATGTTTGGCGTGGGCCCAAGGCATAGCGGCTTAGAATATGGCTTGCGGCACGTGTTGGCATGTGCCAATGGCACGTCTTGACCATGTTGACCCTGGTTGCAAGTCTTGCAAACCTAGGGCGCTATGTTTGGCGTGGGCCAAGGCATAGCGGCTTAGAATTTTAGCGTTATTGCCATGGTGTCACGACATGCGGCTTGGTTTGGCATGGTTGCCATGGTATGCGTATGCGGCTTGGTTTAGCATTATTGCCATGGTCTTGCGATGTCGGCTTGTTTTGCATGGTTGCCATGGTCGCGATGTGCGGCTTAATTTAGCATGGTTGCCATGGTCTGCGATGTCGACTTGGTTTGGCATTATTGCCATGGTCACATGATGTCACGACTTGGTTTAGCATTGTTGCCATGGTGCGATATCTTGATTGGTTTAGCATTATTTCCATGGTGCGCAGTATGCGGCTTGGTTTAGCATTTTTGCCATGGTCTGCGCGATATGCGGCTTAGTTTTAGCATTATTGCCATGGTCTGTGATGTCACGGCTTGGTTTTAGCATTATTGCCATGGTGCGCGTGTGCGGCGAGCATTGTTGCCATGGTCTGCGTGATATCGACTTGGTTTTAGCATTATTGCCATGGTGCGCGATATCACGGCTTGGTTTTTACATTATTGCCATGGTGCGCGATGATGCGACTTGGTTTGGCATTATTGCCATGGTCTGCGATATCACGACTTGGTTTTAGCATTGTTGCCATGGTGCCATTATCACGGCTTGGTTTAGCATTATTGCCATGGTGCGCGATATGCGGCTTAGTTTTGGAATTAGGGTTACTGTGTTGAAAACCCTAATCGGTATTTTGAAAAATACCCCTATTAATTATTTACACACGAGTTAAATGCTCTTATTTAATGTGTTGCGGGTAACACTAGGTCATGGGGTTTTGTGATTTTACCCCTTGTCTAAAAACCACCATCAGGTTTGGCATGGTTTCCATGGTCGTAGTGCGGCTTGGTTTGGCATGGTTGCCATGGTCTGCGCAGTATGCGGCTTGGTTTGGCATGGCTTCCATGGTCTTGTAGTCCGGCTTAACTTAGTTTAGCATGGTTTGCCATGGTCATGATATGCGGCTTTGTTTGGCATGGTTGCCATGGTGCGCGATATGCGGCTTGGTTTGGCATGGTTGCCATGGTCACGCAGAGTGCGGCTTAGTTTGGCATGGTTGCCATGGTGCGCATATCTGACTTAGTTTGGCATGGCTGCCATGGTGCAAAGTCGGCTTGGTTTGGCATGGTTGCCATGGTGCGCGATGATCTGGCTTAGTTTTAGCATGGTTTGCCATGGTGCTAAAGATCATGACTTAGTTTTGGAATTAGTGGTTCTGTGTTGAAAACCCTAATCTGGTATTTTGAAAAACTACCCCTATTAATTATTTACACCTGAGTTAAATGCTCTTAGTTAATGTGTTGCGGGTAACACTAGGTCATGGGGTTTTACGATTTTACCCCTTGTCTAAAATCCACCATCAACACTTGGATATCTATCAATTTTAGCATTTTATTTATTAGGATTATTATTTGCTTTATCTTCTTTTATGAGAATAATATATTCTCTAGAAATTTTAGTTATATTTAGATTTAGGTTAATTTCTTAGACGGTTATATAAGCCCGTTTATTCTATCATTGTAACCACTTGGTTTAGCTCATTTATCCGATTAATGAAACTCTTAAGTTTGTTTGGTTTATACCATTGATTGTTTGAAACTCTTGGATTAGAGTCATTATCTTCATATTTGCTCTGGATTGGAGTATTCTATCATCAACATTAAGGAGTGGATTCTCCTTTCTTTTATCGCTTCCGCTTGTGCCATATCAATTCTCGAAGATATGGTACAAAACCCTGATTATCAGTAATTTGTGTATCCAGAAAAGAATTAGAAAACTGAACCTATACAATTTTTTTAGTTTTTGTTCACGATTTTAATGTGACGATAATAACATTAGAAATAAATTTGTAACAAAATCACAGTAATACGAGACTAGATGCTCTATTAAATTTCTGACTTGTACAGTTGTACCAAAGGTCGGCAACCATAAATATAAAATACTACACCTCAAAAGACCCCACTTCGAGACTTGAAGTCTATGCCCTAGTTAGTAATTCTCCGAATCATTCCCGAATGATTAAACGAGCGTATCGAACAGACCGAATCGAATGATACTTCCGAACTATTTGAACTTGAACCTAGTTCCCGGATTATATGGACCTCCACGAATGATTGCGAACGTATCCGAACCGACCGTATCCGAATGATATTTCGAACTAGAACTCCCATAGGTAACTCTCTCACTAGAGTTAATTGATTGGTTTTTATTTGATTTTGTATATACTTTATATTGAAATAAAATTATTCAATTAAAAATTTTCTAATTGTAGTTGTTTAACCAATGTTTTATGTGTTGTTTTGTTTAAAAGTCTATAAGTTTTATATAATACATTTACGCGATTAAATTGTTTACTTCTTGTTAAATAATCACGCGCTAAAATGTTTTTTTTTTTTTTTTTTTCCATCTTATAAATCATATACAAATCAAATTAGTCTCGTAATAAGGTCATAATACTTATCAATTTATCATATATATTGGCAATTTTAAGTGTCGAACTCACATTTATAAAACGAATATGCCGTCACGTATATCGTTCGAACTAATGTCGAACAATGAACCGTTGACCGGATTTTTGACCGAATCCGATCTATCTGAATCCGTATAATTCCCGTACGATTGCCGTCCCGAACTACTACCCGTACCCCGAATTGCTAACTAGGGTCTATGCATTTAACACTCAAATAAATTAAACATGAAAGTTTATAAAAAGTTCACCAGAAATCAAAATTGATAACTTTCATTTTTGATCATCTTGATTATAGGTGTAAATGTGTCGCTCCAAGATGACCTGACCGAAGTCGCGTGCTTCACGTGCCATGTGCCGTGGTTGTCTTTGTCATACAAAGCTAACGATTTAAACGTGTTGTGCCGTCTTTGTGCTTTACTAGTCAAAAGCTAGAGCCAGGGCACGGCTCTGCAGCCCACGGACAACACACGTCTTTGTGCCGTCTTTGGCACCGACACGTGCTATAAACAATTTGAAATCACTTAATGTATACATTAAGTCAGACATCATTACAAGAATTTAATTAGACAACATTTCATTTGTCATCACAAGAATTTAATTAGACAACATTTCATTTGTCATGTAAATTAATGTTCTAGTTAAATATAGGTGACGACATTATAACAACGATATTGAAATATATTTTCCAAATATTAAGGTATTATATGTTGTTATAAATAAGCCAACATAAAATGTTAAAAACTAGCTAGGATAGTGACTCTTTTGTGAAATATATAAAAAAATGTGATGTATTATGTCTTGTTATATGGTGTATTTGTACATGTTATGACGTCTTTCTTAACGTCTTTGTCTTTGAGGTCGGGCCACGTGCTTATCCGTGCAGCGTGTTGTCTTTGTGCTCTTTGTACACTATTCAAACCCAACACGTCCCATTTAACTAACGTCTTTGTGCCGTCTTTGGGCTGGGCTGTGCTCAAATTTTAGCGAGCGTCTTTGTCTTGGGCTGTGCTCGTCTTTGTGCACCAATTTACACCTCTAATCTTGATTATCATCAGTTCCTTACATCCTCCTCTCTCAAGATGTTTAATAATTCCTACGGTGTATTGGTGAAATTTTTAATAGTGATCACTGCTGTGATCTACACAGTATTAGATCCCTGTTGTTGTAGTCTTGATTATATTCCTCCTATTGGTGTTCATGCTTCTGATGGTTACGGTAATAATGGTATATCATTTCTTGTTCTCGATCTTTAATTGTACGTTTATTAATTATTGATTGGTTTATCACTGCAGAGTCGGATGATGGAAATCAAATCAAGGAGAACTACGTTCCTGTGAGTTTGATCAATAAGTTTTGTCTACTTTTTTCAGTTAGATTGCTTAATTATACTTATTTTGGGGGTCATTCTGGTTGATTGCTTAATATTGGTGCATTCTTGTTCTAGAATGCACCAATATACTGCAAACACATAAATATGTGAATTCTATGGGATTTAAGGGATACGTACTCCCTCGGTCCCTAAATGGATCTAGTTTAAGTTTGTACTATTCTTAATGCAAGGGGGCGAGAGTAGTATTTTTGGTAATTATATTCTTATAGATCACTAGTAAAAATTTAGAAATGATTATCTCTGAAATTGTATCATGGATATTCGTAAATTTTATATCATTAAAGAGTATCTTAAAACACCTACATAATGAATACAAATAGCGGAAGGATCCCATTACACTTTTATTATCGCACTATCTCACACGTTGGATGTCATTTTTGTGAATAAAAATCAAACCGTAACGAATTTTTTGAAGCTAATATTTTGAAGATATGTCCCCTCTTACCAAGTTCTACATGCCTACCAAAAATGATCACATTCGAAATATAAAACCTCACAATCTACCTGTCTTAATTTGACGGCTTAATTTCGTTAATTTGCAACGCTCATTTTCAAAGTAGTAGATGGTGGTGTTATACGTCTCTGAATTTGCTCATTTTCGTTATGAACATAGAGCGATATAATAGTAACATATCCCCAAAATATTAGCTTCAAATCCGTTACAGTTTGGTTTTTATTCGCAAAAATGACGTCCAACATGTGAGATAGTGTGATAATAAAAGTGTGAGGGGATCCCTCCTCATATAAATATAGCCATCAAATTATACATATTTCTTAAAAATAATTTTAGAAATATATATCTCCTTCATTAAGATATAGGTCATCTATTAGTAGGATAAAATTTAAAAACGAACGGGTCATCTATTTATGAATAGAGGAAGTACTTCTTAAATATTATTGTTACTTTGTTTTCGAAGATTCCATCTTCTTCTTTAGCTTTATACTTTTGCCAAATATGAAAAACAAAAAACCTGATGTGGCAGAAAACTCCCGGTGCATCTTATTTCCTTGGCGCGGATCATAGTGAAGCAGATGTCATAAAAAGAAAAAAGGATGCCCTTACAAAGGAATTTCACAGGAAGAATTTGATCTGAGGACAGACTCATTTATCAAACCGTTCAATCGTGAAACAAGGAAAAAAGAAGCACTGAATATGTACAAGTCGTGGATCCCTTCTTAGGAACCTTGCATATTGGTCATGTTTCCAGAGTTTTATGATGGAATCTTCCGATTTTGTCAATCATTACCTATTCATTACGCTTCACCAATTTTCTTTAATGTTGTTTTTTGATGCAACAGGTGGAAGAAACTCCCTCTGCCTGGACCGCCTCACCTAGATTTGGCGAGCGTGATAAGGGGAAAGCACTTTCAGGCGAAGAAAAAGGGGAACAGGAAAAGTGGTCAGCCTGTCATCGAAAATGTATGCTCCTAGTCAAGAGCAAGGATGCAGTGACAACTTTAAGGTACGACGACTAAGTTCTTGTAGGAAGTGGTTTCTGTTGCTTGGTGGTTTATGCACCATATCAATAAGTTTTATGGTAATGGGCATGTGTTGCTTCTGTTTAGCTTAATCTTCATATTGCATAATATCCAAATTGTTGTGGATGAGCACACCTTAGGATTGGAACCATGTAATAAGTAATTTAGGTTGACACACCTTAGGATTGGAACCATGTATAAGTACGAGATGCAGTGAAAACTTTAAGGTACGACGACTAAGTTCTTGTAGGAAGTGGTTTTTGTTACTTGGTGGAATTTATTGATTTATGCGCCGTATCAATAAGTTTTGTGTTAATGGGCATGTGTGCTTATGTTTTAGCTTAATTTTTACAAGTAGGAATCATATTGCATGTTTTATTAAGACTTTTGCATCTAATAACATTTATACATAACATCATTCTGGTTTTTTTTCTTCTAAAGAGTAGATGACACAATTGCTGATTTATGTTGCAGTATGATAGCAAGCAAACTGTTGCCAATCAACTTCGAAAACAAAGGGACCAATCCCTCGTGTCGAGGAAAATATGAAATCTGGGCCAACATTATTTATCTCGACAGAGATTATTCTGAAGAGTCTGAACCCCACATCCCGAGTCAGCAAGAAACTACTAGTTCACCAACGAGGTCTCTTTCTGCAGATTTGAATCTAGGGAGGAACTTTCAACCTGAAGGTCAGAACACCACGAAAATCAGCGATCCTAAGGTATTTATCCTTAACACAGTTTTTCTAATGAAAGCCTGGTATTTCGATCTATTTTTTTTTTTTTAATAGAAAACTTAGGCATAGCCTAAGGGCAAGACAAAGTAGTAGCAGTGCTTGTGCCAAGCCTGCTTTCATAGTTCTTACACATAATAGTATTTCAATCTATAAACCAATGCATTTTGGGTTCTGCTGAGCAATATTTTCGTCCTATATTCAAGAGTGTCAAGTTCTATCATTTGAGGTCTGACCTTGACTATTCTACTTTGACTTTCAGAAGCGTAGATGGTTTAATCTGTTCCCATGGTGGCAGAAAAAAATGAGTTGTGCAGTGGACATAATTTGGGGATCTGAAGCGCTACTAGCTAGCTCTTAGGAAGCAGTGAGGATTTTAGCTGCAGATGCATAGAAATTCTAGTTATACCACCCTAGGAGGAAGAAGTAGCTTGACTCACTTTAGTTTTGAACTGGTTTCATTGTCATTCTTCTTCAAGATATGGTACGTACAAAAACATGAGTATCAGTAATATGTGTGTGAGTGTAAAATTTAGAAAACAATTTTCTAATTAAGTTTTTTTTTATATGGATTTAAAGTGAGCGTAAATTTGGAAATTTGTACCAAAATCACAGTAATTTTGGGTTCTCATAATTTACAATTCGGAAATGCTAGATTGACTGAGGTGAATGTCCATTATTTATCCCAATGATAATGGGGCTGCCCACACTACGGTTGGATCTCAGCACTCGGGAATTCCTAGATAAGTCTGAGTGAGATTTTGTAAGAAATTTTTTTGAAGCAAAAGGTTAAAATATATTAAAAAGGAAAACAAAAGTACAAGAAGAGAAGGCGCCTAGGCGCATACAAATGGGCATGAAAACACCCAGAAACAATGCGAAGTAAAAAAATGCAATCTAGGTTGAAAACCAAGAATACTAACAACAATTCAAAGAAAAGAGTTCTCTATTTAGCTTTTTTGGCAGGGGTTCTCTTCCCCTTCCTAGCTTTTCGTTGCAAGAAACCCCATGCCAGAATATTTTTGCTTGTTCTTTCGGCTCTAGTGACACTTATATTGTTGTAGTCTTTAACAATGCCATTCTATATATATAGTTGTTTAGTCTCTACAGATTTACCTGTCTCGGACGCACCTAAAACAGCGGACATTCACAATAGTCTATCCATATGATTATCCTTACTCAAGGGACTCCTAAGAGGAATATCCTTTATGAGCTTTAACTTTCCTTTGAAAGTAACCTCCTCAGCTGTCCCCAATTTTTCCATATCCATCTCTTTATAGTCTGTTTCGTACTCCGAATCATCACACTCATTGAAATTGGAGAGATTTTCCTCTTCAATTGAGACGGGACTTGAGCATTCACCGTCACCTCTAAATTGTCTACTCCCTCCATTTCATTTTCACTTTCATGTTCACCACAAATTGTGAACACATCTTGGAGAAGAAAGTTGATTGATTAGCTACACATTTTAACAAAGTTAATAACATGTTACTGAGTTAACTCCATATTTTCACCCGATTCACAGAGAAGAGAGAGAAAGTTGAGGGAGCTTTTGATAAATGTTTTTTTTTTGTTTATGCATTAAACTTTGAAAGTCAAAATTGTACTACTAGACCATTTTTCTTGTCTATGTTTATCATCAGTTCCGCACATCTCACTCTCTCAAGATGTTAATTCCTCCGGTGTATCTGTTTACTTTGCTGAATTTTTAATACTGATCATTGCTGTGATCTCTGCAGCAGTAAAGTCAAATCCTAGACCTGCTAATGTTCCTACTTTTGGTGTTCATGCTTCTGATGGTATCATCATTTCTTGCTCTCGATCTTTTTAATATACTTGTACTGTATGCTTACTGTAATATTTATAGTAGCTATAGCTTTCTGATCAGTTAATTTATTGTTTGGTTTATCACTTTAGAGTCGGATGATGGAAATCAAACTGAGGAAAACTACGTTCGTGTGAGTTTTATCAATAGGTTTTGGCTTCTCTTAAATATAGCCCATGGTTTTATTAACCATAACCCATATTATTGATAGCCCATAATTTATTTTCAATTTATTAATCATAGCCCAAATCATAACCCACGGATGTATCTACTGAGTTAGCAGTGATTCATAACTAGGAGGGCGAGTTGAATTTGAGATTTAACTGATTTTAGGAATATATAGTTTTTCCCTCTTCTTATTCCTCCGACCATGAACCCTAGATTTTATATTTCAAATTATTTAAAATGAAAGAATCACTCCACCAAATTCCTGTGAGATTGTCATTAATGCGACATTAACAACAAGCAAAGACAAACTACGACATGAACATTTCTTCCCGTGAAAGGATGTTAAGAAGTTGATGAAGCCGTCATCAATCATCATCATGGGATGATTAACTTAAAAATTCCAAGATACAACTACGAACTATACTATGAGGTATCAGTTAAGCTTAGGAGTATGTCAATCGATGAATATGGGAAACAATCCAAACGAATATTAAATTTTAATGAAAGTACAGTAATAGGTGATGTACATTAAGTGACGAAAAGCTTTGTTAATTTGGTTTTCCATGGAACCGCTGATAAGCTTCTAGCCTCAAGGTGCAACAGTGGGTTTCATTTTACGGTCTACCAGTAACCAGTTGCACCAACGGGCAACAACAACAACAAATCTGATCATTGAACTACCGATTTACCAACTCAGTGACCAGAAAACCTGGTTTAGGGGCTATGAATAATAAAAGAGAAAGGTCAAATTAAAAATTATAGTCAAACTATACTGACCAAAATCAAATGGGTTATGGTTAATAAAAACGTGGGCTATATTTAAGAGAAGCCTAGGTTTTCTGTAAATTGGTCTGTTACTCTTTACTTATTTTGTGGGATTTTAAGGAATTCTGTGGGATTTTAAGGAATTTTTTGTACTTTATTTTGATGTTGAATTGTGGCAGAAAAATCCGGGTGGGATAAAGACGGATGATAGTGAAGTAGATGTCATCAAAAAGAAAAAGGATGGCCCCACAAAGGAATTTCACAGGCAGAACTTGATCTGAGGACGGGCTCACCAGAATTATTAAGCGAGCTTGATAAGGGAAAAGCACTTTCAGTCGAAGAAAATGGGGAACGGGAAAAATGATTAGCTTGTCATCGAATATGTCTGGTCCTTTAAGTCAAGAGCAAGAGTGCAGTGACAACTTTAAGGTACGACTAATTCTTATAGGAAGTGATTTCTGTTGCTTGGTGGAATTTATTGGTTTATGCACCACATCAATAAGTTTTGTGTTAATGAGCATGCGTTGCTTCTGTTTTAGCTTAATCTTTACAACTAGGAATCCGATTGCTTCAAGTTCATACATTATTGAGACTTTTGCCCAACATCCAAATTGTTTGGGATGGACACACACCTTAGGATTGAAACCACGTATAAGTAATTTGGATCGGCACAACCCCATGCTGATTGTTTTCTTATGAAGATTCGAGGCATACTGTAATTTGCTGATCTATACTGCAGGATGACAACAGTGGCAAACTGTTTCCAATCACCTTGGAGAAACAAAGGGAGGATATTCCAACTATCCAGGAAAACATTGATGTCAGGGCCAATATTATATTCCTTGACCGAGATTATTTAGAAGAGGCTGATCCCCGAATCCCGAATCAGCAAGAGACTAGTTTACAAGCTGTGTCTTCTTCTGGAAGTTCGAATCAAGGGAAGAGTCTCAATCCGAAGGCCAAGACAACATAAAAATCGTCGATCCAAAGGTATTTATAGTTAACACACTTTTTTTTCACCAGAGTCTTCTAGTTTGCTGTTGGTTACTTTCCTCTCTTTTTCAAGGACAAGCTTTTCAATCTACAAACCAATGCACTTTGGGCATGTATAGAGCAATTTCAATGCTAGAGTCAATATCACAATCATATTTTAGAGTTTAATGTTCTTTCATTTGAGGTCTAAACTTAACTATTTTGCTTTATCTTTCAGAAGCGTAAATGGTTTAAACCGTTCTCATGGTGGCAGAAAAAATGAATTGCGTGGAAATCTCAAATTTGCCAAGCAAAAGAGTGCCTAAAGTGCAACTAGCTAGCTATTAAAAGGCATTGAGGATTTTAGCTGCAGCTGTACCGAGTTATAATGAAATAGACTTAAGAACTGGTTTTATGTTCATGCAGTAAAAAACCAGCGCGCCATACTCTTCTACATTTGGTACTAAACCCCTATTATCCCTTAATGCATGTTATCTTTTAAGGAGCTTCGTTTGCTGCAAACTCCAACATGAAAAAAAAAAAGAACAGCAACTTTTGTATGAATAATTTGTTAGATCCTTGAATAGATAGTGCATTAGGTTCAGCTTGTTTTGGATGGGCATATTGGACACTCAAGACTGAAGCATTCCCTCAGTGGGATCTCCAGAAAAACATTAAGAACAAAATCATGAAATTATAGGTACGAACAACACATATACTTACAATTTCTGATGAAATTATTCATTATTTTACCATACGTGAAAACATGATAAGAATGGTAATATATTAGCAACCAAAGTTGATTAGAAAATAATGTTTCAAGACTTGTGAATAAAAATAAAATAAAAAGAATACACTGATGCGAGTGTAAGAGCAATGATTATAATTGCACGCCCACAAGAAAAACAATTGCCCAAGGACACAGCTTCAACAGAAAAACTTCAAGAGAATAATGCGCAACTTCAAGAGAACAGTGCGCAATTTTGGGTCCACACGCATTCCTACGAGTCTCGTAATACGAATTTACTTTCTCGCGTAACTCAGAGTAATAGAAGGCCGTAAGGGTCACCTCGCTGCAAAGCTCATTCAAGTGATGGGTAATGTTATAGGCAACATCTTCATCAGTTAGAGGACTTGTTACGATGCCATGCTTACGAAGAACTCTAACATCTTGTCCCGATTTAATCAAACTATCCATTAAAAGACGATAAGAAGTCATGTAATAAGGAACTTTTCCATCGGAACATTGTTCGTAGGCAATCAAATTTTGTATCATCGTATCCGTTTCATATTCAATCACCATAGGAGGAATTTCCATAACTCCATCCTTGAATTTGATATCCAAGAAACTGCCATTCGTAGTACCCGCTACGAATTTTACTCCCACGCGTTTTAATTCCGTCACACTGGGTATAGATATGCACGAATTTTCTTTGCGTTACCAGCTTCAGGCACAAGAGATCATGTGTATTTCCAAACTG